>JBAMJV010008311.1:0-46799 GCA_037951105.1 Echinarachnius parma
GGCAGACGGGTACATCCTAAGCAGCGGCTGTGTGCACTTGATAGTACTGTACCTGTTCACACGCCACGCAATTACACCATTGTTGCCTCTGAATAGAGTCTATAAAGCAAGCCTCCGCACTAACTTTATTCTACTCGCCCATTCGGGCAAGTAAAATCATGGATTTTCACATTTTACTTGCCCAACCAGAAAATGTACTTGCCCATAAAAAACAAAAAATGTAAAAAAGGAGAAAAATTAAATGTCCTCTGTAGCTCCTTCTGCTTGAGAAATTTCTCTCTTGTTTGTAGATGAGATTTTACAAGTACGGAATTAAGTTTTTCTCTTCATTTAACAGAAATGGCAGTTACCCAATCGGGCAACCAAACTTGACCATTTATGACGTTTTACTTGCCCAACTTGTACTTGACCTGGGCAACTGAGCAAGTGCTACTGCCGAGCCCTGTATAAAGGGACAATCAGCGTTTTGCAGACATACTCAAATCATCTCAAATTTCTCCCTTTAATTAAATTAGGATTTATAACTAACATTTCAGATTGAAAAATCAGCTAAGACAAGTTTGACTGTATATTATCAAGATGACTTTTTGACAACATATCATAATTAACTGTCCAACTCATAAAGAGACTGATTCAAGTTTAGGCATTCATGATTCAGGCAGTCGCCTGGCATTGGCTTGCAACATGATGTCAACATCTCGGTCTACAGTGTATTCAGCGTGATCATCCTTTTAGAAGAGCTTCACAATGTACAATTTTCTCTTGCTTTGTGAACACGGCTTGTGATCGTCTCAAAGGTATCCTAAAAGCTGCAATATGGGGGGGGGGGGGGGGGTTCTTAGGTAGAATCATAAAGAATGAACTTGGCCCCAGTTTTCTTCATTACACTGTACGTTTATACACCACTATGTATTTCACTACTTTTTCTTGTTGTTAGCTTTCACAGATCCTGTTATATATGGAGGGAAGGGAAAAATAATCCATTTACACTGGAATGCATCATGATAAATCACAGTCTTCTATATAGCAAACATCCACACTCTTTATCTCATCTTTTTCTCCTACTGGCCTGTTATTAAATAATGAATTTTCACACTTTACTTGCCTAAAAAAAAAAAAACTATGTGAAACAAATCAATTGCTTCTAGAATCTACATGTAGATCATGAGATTAACGCATAATATCAATTGCAGTTGGAACAGAATGTCAGGCAACCAAACTAGACTATTTAGTATTTATAAAATATTACTTGACCCACATCGATTTTTACTTGCCGGGCAATCAGGCAAGTGCTAGTGAGGAAGATGCAGAGAGAGAAAATAAGACCAAGGTTGGTATTCCTGGAGGCATGATAACATTCATATTTCAACATTTTAATTGTTCAAAATATGTACAAAATATGTTCAAAAATATGTTCAAAATATGTACAAGGGATGTAGTAACTTTGTTGACATACATGTGCGCAAAAGTGATGAAAGGTTGATAAAAACATGTATTTTTGTGATCTGATATGTCCACTAAGTAATGTGTGGACATTTCACGCTAAATGGATGTTATATGGCGGGGTAATGAACGAAAATGCAAAGTGATATTCGCGAACTCATTGCACTGACTTTGTACACGGTTATAACTTGCAATGCTTCTAATGGTAATACGAATACAACAAGGTATGAGAGAACCACTAGAGTTCTATGAGTAGGTTTTGAGGATTTGGACTATGTTAATACTAGATCCCTTTAAACTAATGTACATGAAGACAGAAACTCGTACCTTTGCATCAAAAGATTCTTACTGACCGTGCCACTAGCAAAAATAAGTTAGCGTTGAAAAAGTTAGCCTCGACACTAGCACTTACCTACCCCCTTGTCCAGGGTAAATAAAAATTGATGTCAGGCAAGTAAAAGTTTGTAAATTGTCTAGTTTTCTTGCTCGATCGAGGAACTAATTCATTGTTCAACTACAAGATAACAATGCAATTTCATATGTTAAAGGGATAGTTGAGTTCTGGTAAAAAGAGTACAGTTTTGGTCAAACTGAATTTTAGTAACAAAAACCTGCACCATTACAAACTAATAGCTATAACTAGAAAGGAATACAAAATTACAAATGACTAAGAAAAAAGCCCGTTATCATTAAAAAAAAGAGCTGTTTAAACTTAAGAGGGCGCTTTCTAAACACTCATCGGTTTCAACCATTTAAATTAAATATTGTGCATTTGATGTTTTGTTGAAATAGTGATTGGATAGAGAGATAATCAACATTAAAATGCCTCTTTTGAACATTTTTGAAAAGAGGAAGCATTTTTTAAAATTTGTTTAACGGCTGGTTCAAAATTATCTAATAATTGTGGGGCCCCACATTTATTACAAATGGTTATGTTTATGGATATTTCAGGCATTTCTGAACCGATTTTGATCAAATAAAGTTTCAATGCTGTCATTAAAATTGCATGCTCTTTCAAATTTTACACTCAGTTTTTCATTATCTCACAAAAAAATTATTTTGTTTAGCGCCCTCTATACCAAAACTCAACTATCTCTTTAATCTCATCTAGAAGTAAGAGGGCAAGAACATTTTATATTGGGGCAAGTCAAAGTTCAAAATGAAGGATTTTACTTGCCCAAATGGGTCAGTACAGAAACAAAGTTAGCATGGAGGCTTGCTGTATGCGATTGAAATGTCCTTCATATCCTAACAACAGATATCTTCTAGTTCCGAGCTCCCTGCTTAGACCCTCTATGAGAGTACACATATAATAATGAGGTTCATCTCTTGAGCTTAATAAATCCAATCCACTTATTTAAAAAGACCTGTATTCATTTGCTCTGTTTATCGTAGAGTGTATAAATGTAAGAGCATATTTATTAAATTTCCTCTGCCCTACAAATATGCATAATCTGGATCAAACAATTAGTCTCCGCGCTGCACCAAGGAGGCTGCACACTTTCCCAGGATCCTATCAGAATTGACAAGGCAATTAATTCAAACAAGCTTGTTTACATTTTTTCTTCCACACAATATGATCTGTTTAATCAGAGATTCTGGCAGAGCGCACTTCATATAGATTACATTGGTGTACAGGCAGAGGTGTGGCGTGGTCGGACTGACAATGGGGGACACACAAATTATTGGGGGGGGGGGGGGGGCACACACACCTTATGTTTTTTCTATATATTTTCAAAAATGTTCCCCTTATGTTTCGTGTTTGTATTTGTCTTCCTCCAAATTATTATGGAGGGGGGGGGGCATATGACACCCACCCCCCCCCCCCCCCTCCCATCCCCCAATGCCCCTAGTAGCTACATCACTGTGCACAGGCACATATTTTGGAAAAGGGGCTAGCTAATAAGGTAATTTTTTCCAAAGTAACATAATTCAAGCTCAAGCTGATTACGACCCAAATGGGCCCATTTAGCCTCAAAATGAAATTAACTAATTTTAACTACAAAATGAGCTGATTTTTATCCAAAATGTAATGATTTTACATGAAAATGCGTTGCCTTTTGCCTAGATTTCTGGGTCTTTAAACTGTTCCCTGCTAGATTTTCCAATTTTCATCATTGAGTAAAAACAGGGCCCACCAGGTTCCCATAGGCATCTGGTTAACATTCTTGGGAGGGGCATGGGGGTGCCTCAAAGGCCTACGTAGGAGTGTAAATAGTAACAACTGATGGACATTTTTGCACAAAAAAAAAAAAGATTACTGATAATAATTCGAGTGCCAATCATCTTTTTATCAGAATCTTGTTCCCAGCCTGTGGGCGATGTCTGCAAACAAGTGACAGATGGTCTCATGAACGGAGAGGAGGGAAAAAATAAGACATATCGCAACCTGCTTACTTAATCAAATAGTGCTTGAAGGGAATATTAGGGCTACGTTCTCACAGCAACAAATTGTTGAGATTTAAAAAAATGAACAATTTGTGACACAATTTTCAAGTGTGAATCTCATGAAACAGTGAGGCTTGAAGGCACTGCCTTTTCTAAGCAGTCAGAATGCAAATTTGTCGAGATTTTTTGTTTACTTGATCAAATGAGGGAGGCGAGTTTCAAACCCCCGGTACGGAGCCTACCATGATACACGGCGTCTTTTATCATACGCACCTCGAGCTAAGTCACATTGTGTGCTAACGTCCCTCCCCTCGTGTTTCCTATGCAGGGGATTCACGGAAAACACTCCGTCCCTTGGATAGGACGATAAATGGAAGTCCTGTGTATATGAGAGTCACACCTCATGCACACTAAGATCCTAGTCTACTTCTCGAAAAGAATAAGGTGTTTACCCGGTTGACTAGCAACCATGCACATCCCAACCAGAGGGCCAATCACTGCAAGAATCTTCAGAATTGAAGGAGGCAGAGTTCTGTCTACATGTGATAACCTACATGTACCCAGGTGTTTGTACAGTATACTCAAATAGTGTAGAACAAGAGAACTAGTTGGAAGGGATATAAGGGATGTTTTCAATCATAAACATGATTAAATCCTCAGGGTTACATGTAAATCTCATCCATGTTCACATATATATAAACAACAACAAAAACATAATTTTCCCTTTATACTCACAATACAATTCGGATACATACAAATATTTGTACACATGTGGAAAAGGTCAAATTCCCTAATGATTTCGCTACATCTGTGATTTCTCCAATATCCCATAAGCCTGCATCCTGGGCTAAGCTGGTGATGGGGCAAACCATTATCCCGATTGTACTTCAGAGCATGCTGATACAATACAAGTATATTTATTGGGAGGTGTCGGATAAGCGCTTGACTTCCAATCACGAGAGCCGAGTTCGAAACAGATAGCCCCGGCACTTGTATCCGTCAGCAAGACAATTAATCCACATTGTTGCTCTCAACCCATTGAACCCAGGAGTATAAATGGATACTTGGTCAGGTGTTAGTTAGGCTGTGGTGCCCTGAGCAGCTTGGGCTATTATGCTCCCCAGGGAGTAAAGATGGTGCACAAGATAAGTGACCTGTACCTGATAACCACTTGAGGGTAATAATAGTAATACAGCGCTTAGAAACCCTGTATAAAGCCATCATATCATCATCACCATCATCATCATCATCATCATCATCATCATGATTGGGAGAGTACACATTTTGGGGATATAGCTATAATAGCATCACTGGAAATGACCTTTTGCTCCAGTTATGTTGGAGAAAATATAATGACAGTGAGAAACTATTAAGTGTGAAACCAACCAGCGGTGGGCAGCTAGAGATGAGAGGGGGTATTCCCCCGGGGCTCCGGGGAGAGATTCACCAAGCGACCAATTCTGCCTAATCACTCTAACGGAATCACCGTTTCCATCTGGCTGCCTCGGGCCCCGCCTAAATAATCACTTTTGAGAATGGGTTTCGCCTGACAGCCCAAACAGCCACTCCAGGGGATTCAGATTTCCCATCAAAGTCAGTACTGTATCTACTTTACAATGTAGCGGCCTAGTGGGAATTCTGGCTTACCATCAAAGTCAGATTTCTCCTGCATCTACTGTCCAATCCAGCACGGCCAATGCAGTGACTGATAGTCGCAATATGAACTGTCTAGATCGTCAAGTGGAGGATCATATATTGTATAAACACGGGTCTATCCATGATAAAGAAGACACAGTTTTATCTTGTCACAAAGATTGAAGCCCAAAGATGTAGGCCATAATAAAGAGCCTATTGGCATAAACAGGCCACTGAAAAATTGGGTAGGGTGGGCAGACCTTTTTGGTTTTGTTTTTTGTTCTCTTTTACCTACAATCAATCACACTATCTCCATGTAATTGTGAAAGCTACATAACGGAAAGTGTTCTTGTAAGAGAAAGAGTCCATAGAACTAGAAGATGGGGTGTTTATCAAGCTTTGCAGAGTATCCTATTCAATACAATAGTCAGACTTGAATACAAATGTAGCTTGCACCTTAAAATATATCCTCATACCCCCATTAAAAAAACGCAGACTAATTACATTTTTTATAAATGTACAGTATATTGCTGTCCTGTCGAGGTTGCATTTTACATCATCTAATTAAAGCCATATCTTCTTTGATATGGAAAAAACATAAAATCCCTTTTCTTTCCATAAAATGCCAGACTATATATATATATCTCTCGCTATCTTCTCCTCCCACTCAATACAATGACTTCAAGAAGGGTAAATCACATCTTCTTCCCTGGGTTGCCATGGTTACCAGATATGCCAACTTTGATGCCTGGAGAGCTGTACCAAGCTGTCAAGGGAGAAGATTTCTGTCAAGCTGTATCCACTGGGGTATATGAAAGTGTCCTCACTAAATTTGTTTTCTACTTGCCCATTCGGGCCAGTAAAATCATTAAATTTCAAATTTTACTTGCCCCCCCCCCCCCCCCAAAAAAAAAAAAAAAACAAAAAAACAATCTGCTTGGCAAATTTATCTTTTGTTTCTAGATAAGATTTACACTTATCTTGGGGAATTACAATTTTTTTCTCATAGTTGAACAGAAATGTTAGTTGCCCAAGTGGGCAACCAAACTAGACCATTTATGAAATTTTAATTGCCCAACATCAATTTGTACTTGCCCCGGGCAATAGGGCAAGTGCTAGTGTCGAGCTCTGGTATATGGATGGAGAGAGGAAGTAAGTTATGAACCAGAGCTTCTAACAGACAGATGTCCAATTAACATAATATCAACACTATCCGTTCCTAACCATTAACTCTGACTGCGCATAAACAGTTGCATGGTTTTTGTTGCATAATGCAAGATCTCCATTTTTGTCAATTTGCGATATTCAGTTGGGATGGCAAGTGAAAAAATATATGTAAATGCTTGTAGTTTTTATCACAACCTCTAAACTATACCTTTGAATGAACAAGTATAATTCAAAAGGCATTATTATTTAAATGGCAGCCTTACAAGTACTTTAACCATTTTCAAAACTGGCATTTATTTCCTTTTGCAAGAAAACTTCTCAGTTCTAAAGAGAAGCCTGGTCCCTGGGGATATATATATATAGGCACTAACTTAAGTAGCGTATCGAATTGATATCTATGAATCGGATCAACTGAACCAGACATTTTGTGATTTTAAAAAGTATAATATTAAACCGGAAGCCCCAGCGTAGTTAGTATCTAAGGAAATTGACTAATTCTACACATTTCCAAGCTGGCTAATTGCAAAGTCTTAGAAATATTTCAGAAATGAAATAAAATCCTGTTTCTTCATAGTTCCACAATCCTTATCAAGTGGATATATTTCACTATGAAAAACACAGTCATGAAACTTGAAATGCTTAAATATATTATACAAAATGTAATCATCAGGGCCCTGTTGCAGAAAGAGATCTTACAATCGATTGTAAGTTACAATTAATTGTAAGTCAGAAAATTTGCGCATTTCAACCAATCAGATTTGCACAATATTCAGTCACATGATCCGACTTACAATTAATTGCAACTTTACAATTGATTATTGATTGCAGATATTACAAAGCAATAAAGCTGGCATAGTACGATTGCAGAATTAAGTACCATTTTATGTTCACATTGTTAAAACCATAACATAGGGGAGGATATGTAAAAAGATTTATCTGAATTGGTATCAAGAATAAGAAGTATAATACTATCAGGGAAACAAAATCAGGATAGAAATGTTATAATTGTACACTGTACAGTATGAACATGAATGGCAGGCAAGGTGTGAGACATTTATTACATTATGATTATTCCTTTAAGCATATTTCCACCAGTCCAGTATTTGAATAAATTTCTTTCAAGTTTCAACTCCATTGTGTTGAGTTTTTCTTCTATAGAAGCCTATAAAGGGGTTCACAAGAGTTTGATCAATCATAATTTCTTTTGAAATCATAATTTCTTTTGAAATCATTTATAAATTTACATCATACTTTCACTTTCACAAGAATATTAATTAGTGACAATGTAATGGTATAGGAACAAATATCAGAAGGGGCAAACAATATCCCGAGTCACTTCTGAATGTGGGATATTTTTGTAGAAAAAGAACAATTTTTACCTAGTGAAAAATATGGAAATACATGTAGACATGTCATATTTCAACCCAATTGTTCGTGCAAAGTATCCAAATTAAGATATTATGGACGATTGAAGTGCCCGAAATCTGATACTTTGACTACGATCGCAAAGCCGAAAGCGTTCTCAAACGCTTTCAAATTGAATATTAAATGTCTCCATAATAAGAAGACACTTGAACAAATCAAAACCCATTTCATTCTTCTGTTAACATAAACTAAACTAGATGGATCTTCGACTGCGCGCAGTCGAAAATGATGCCTCCGCCATTACGCGATTTATACCAAATCAACATGTACACTGAATTGATTCTGTCAACTCAATTTTGATGATCACAAGCTATTTTTGCATATATAATGAGGTCTGTGACCTTTGACCACATGACCCCAAAATATAATCAGATCATCGGCCCCCCAAGATACATACATGTACCAAGTTTGGTCAGAATCCGTCAGTCCATTCTTGGGATAACGCGATCACAAGCTATTTTTGCATATATAATGAGCTCTGTGACCTTTGACCTTATGACCCCAAAATCTAATCAGATCATCGGCCCCCCAAGATACATACATGTTCCAAGCTTGGTCAGAATCCGTCAATCCGTTCTTGAGATAACGCGATCACATGCAAGCAATTTTTGCATATATAATGAGCTCTGTGACCTTTGACCTTTGACCTCATGACCCCAAAATCTAATCAGATCATCGGCCTCTCAAGATACATACATGTTCCAAGTTTGGTCAGAATCCGTCAATCCGTTCTTGAGATAACGCGATCACGAGAACGGGACGTACGGACGGACGTACGTACGGACAGACGGACAACCCGAAAACATAATGCCTCCAGCTACTTCGTTGCGGAGGCATAACAACAAGGTACAAGAGAAGTGTGAAAGCTCAAAGTCATTTTGGTGGAATTTAACAAAGTTAATGGATGGGAGTGTAAATATCTGACAAGGAAGCGAATCGCATCCTCCTTTCCATGTAACGTTACCTGTGTGAAAGTACGGCTCACTAATTGTGTTTCCATCATTAAACATTGAAACAAGAAACCACCTTGAACAAAACACTCTCATGCAACAGAGACTATGAGACTTATATGTATTCTCTTCATTATGTTTAAAGACTTCCTTTTCTAATTTAAAATATGGCCTACGTGCTCATATCGCTATTAATGCAATTGATTAAAACGTGATTTTAGAGCACTTCTCAACTTGTGAACTACAAGACAAGAAAAGTGGTAAATTATTTGTAAGCATAAATGTAGAAATTGTGTGATTTGAATACACCTACATGTACATGTAGTCATTATGATTGATGTTAACAAATCTTGATTATATCATTGAAATGTGTGGTAATGGCTAGTAATGGCTGGTCTAAATGGTGCTACAATAATTGCATAATTTAGATTTTATTTAGATCCCTCCCCCTTTGCCTCCTCCAATTCTAAAAAAATAATGAATATAATTTGTTTACAATGCTCAAAAAAATATATTTCATATTTTGAAGAAAAAAATAGTGTAGGCAAAGGCCTAAAGTGGTAAATGATTGTATTTTCTATACACGTTGTAGATTTTATATCAAATACATTATTTTATATTTTGTATTATTATACATTGTATCATGTACAAGCACTAGCACAAATTTGCCGGGTTGCCCGGGGCAAGTAAGCAATTTATATTGTGCAATGGGCAAGTAAAATGTCATAAATACTTGAATGTGGTTGCCCATTCAGGCATCTACGTCTCTGTTCAACTGTGAGTGAAAGAAAAATGCAAATTTGTACAATCAAGCTACCAAGGCTTGGATAATTACTATGTCTCCTTTTTACACACTGGCAGGTAAATATTCTGTTTGGGATATTATAAAGTGAAATGTGAAAATTCATGATTTCACTTGGCCGAACAGGCATGTACTGAGTACTTAGGAAAAAAGGTAAGTGTGGAGGCTTGGGTAAGTGCTCACTCCTCCCTCCACTCCCATCCGTTCTTCCTTTGGGATCTGTTACTAATGACGAATGCCTGTCCTGCCCGCTCTATCACTTAACAAGATCAGCAGGTACATATAAACAAAAGGTATCCACAATCATATATTGCACAATTGCATCTTGACCTAACCCCCCCCCCCCCCCCCCCCCCACCCCTTCCTGTAAACCCATTACTTACTACAGCTTAAAGCCCAAGTCCAGTTTCGGGAAAGTAGCCGAATACATCTATATTGATCAATATTGTTGAATATGTATTGAAATAGGGCTTGTGTGGTAAAATCCGAACCTAAGCATCGTTAAATACAGAAATATCGGAAGAAATCCAATATCCGCCTGTGAAATTCATAAATCCACCGCCCGTTCAGACCTGTCCGCGCCGCTAGCGCTGGGGGAGATATCGACAAGCTAGGGACAAGCCCGTATATCGAACACCTCGTGTAATTGCACGTGGTCGTAATACACGTAGCGTATGAGCGATTCCGCGTTGGCGATATCTATCCGGTCTAGATAAATTTATAATTTTGCAAATCTTAGTAGGCGGTTTCCAGGCAAAATTTGTATCATCCTGTATTAGTAAAAACATATTCTTTCACATGATTGGTAATAAGAGCTTCCATTTCATTTTTTTGAGAGGGGGGCATTTCCAAAACTGGCCTGTACCTTTAAAGGGATAGATCTAGTAACATTGTGAAAATCCTCAAAACTTACTTGGAACTATAGCAGTTCTCACATACTTCATGGTATTCGTTTTTACCAATAAGAGCATGGAACAGCTTTCGGTTTTCGAAACATCTCTTCCGCTATATGGGGCAACCAAACTAGACCATTGGTGAAATTCTACTTGACCAGCATCAAATTTTACTTGCCTGGGCAAGCGGGCAATTGCTAGTCTAGTGCATTTACACAGCAACATATTATACTGATATATATTCAGAATTGCTTTTGTTGTTGTTTTACAGTCAAAGGAGTACACATTGTAATTACTGTAACAAAGGAAATACTACTAGCCACAAAAGAGGTACAGTAAAAGCCTAGGCTAATAATGCCTGCATCTCAGGGAAGTCTCAGCTATCAATGAACAAGATCAGCGAGTAAGAAGGTATCCCTGGGCGATACAATCATGTTAATTAATCACCTCATTAATGGCTTACCAGCTATTGGGGAAAGGTTGCCAGTTCTTCAGGGCTGCAAATCAAGTGGATAAATCCCGCAGCGCATCTCAAACGTGTCCCATCAAAGCATTACCAGCATTGACGAAGATAAATTGCCTTTTGCACACTCATAAAATGGCGGAGAAAATTGTGGCAATTAATGGGGCAAGTCTTCGACAAGATGATCTTGACATTTTGCGCAAGCTGCCCACGAAAATAAATTAATCTCCAAGTCTACAGTACTTGGTTAGCTTTGAGTGCCCTGCTACAACTACAAGATTATGTTTCAAAGTGCATGTTTACACAATAACAGGCATGACTGATAAATCAAACTTGAGGAAAACATTCATGTGTATCTGACAGAAGGCTAAATTGGGGCAATTACGTACATGTAGTAGGGCAAAATGTTCACTGCATTCTTGGTTGCTGAGTTCCCAAATTCCCAATACCTTGCTAATATTTAGTATCAATTAATCATTTAGTTATAAATGTATGCATTCTGTTATAATACTTTCCCAATGATTTAATACATGACCAATACAAGTGAGTAATAAGCGATTTGTATATCTTTTTTGTGGCATACATGAAAGAAATGTTGTTTATAATAACTTTCCATGAATAACTTCAACATTATTGTAATATTATGCTAAATTTCAGTTAAACAAATGTATTGGCTGAAAGAGAGTTTGTTGAAGAGATGATTTCTTCCATTTTTTCATAGTAATTTTTTATTTGTAGAATCCAAATTATAGCGTTGTTTGATCTATAATATTATGTGGGTGAAATTCATCCTCATCCATCTACTGGAAACTGTTCAGATGATTTGTTACTCTGATTGTTACTCGCGTATACTCCCTTTAATTGGGTACTATACACAGGTTTAACTGTATCTGTTTCATCTCAGCACAAAGTATAAATAACTAGTATACAATGACAAGTATACTAATTAGTGACCCCGTGTGGAGATTCTACCTCGTCTAATGTTAATTGAAAAACAGATTATAATGAACAAATGGATCAACCTATTTTGCTAAATTTATGATGCCGGTAGAAGGTGGCCTACATAGCGCAATTATCAGCGATGATACCATTTCATTTTGAATGCATCTAGGAGTCTCAGTATTATAGCATTAGTGGCAAGGTTGGGTAGATTGGTGACTGAGAGACCCCATGTACAAATCAATCTAGATCTACAATAGCTCTATAATTAATATAATTAATCATTTGATTGAAAACAAATCATTATTTTCTATTTCCTGCAAGCCCAACAATTTTCCTATGTAAGGCATCTTCAGAAATGATGCCAATTTATTGTAAATTATGCGCGGCAAAGATCTTTGATTATTTAAAATTCACACTGACCTTCCGTTAATTACAAAAGTGATCATTAGTATAAATGAGTAATTAGCAATTCTGTTGAAACGGTAATAATAATCATTAGTAATTCATAATGATGTTACAAAAGGAGGCAAGCATATTTAATCTCAGTGGCATAGCGACAGGAGGAGGAGGGGGGGGGGGGGGGGGGTGGGGGGCACACTATCATAAGAAGGCTAATTACATTACTGCCGAAAACAAACTTTCATTAAATATATTGTCCCATTATATCATGCCATTAGTCAGGTACAAGCTACACGCTGAGAACCTAAAAAACAGAGAACCCAGGGCACGACACTAGCACTTGCCCGGGGCAAGCAAAATATATGTTGGGCAAGTAAAAATGTCATGAATTGTCTAGTTTGGCTGCCCGATTGGGCAACTAAAATTTCTGTTCACAGTTCAACTAGGAGAGAAAAATGTAATTTCTTAATACTTAATCTCATCTACAAACAAACAAAATATTTGTTTCAGTCTTTCAGAGCAGATTGAGCTACCTAGCACAATTAAATAAAGGGGTAGTACAGTTTTGGTAAGGCTGAACTTTAGTAACCAAACCTGGACAGTAACATTATAAACTAATAGTTATAACTCCACCATGCTCGAAAGGTATACAAAATTACAAACGACTAAGTAAAAGCCTGTTATTAAAAGAGCCATTAAAACACAAGAGGGCGCTCTCTAAAAAGGCATTGGTTTCAACCATTTTTTATACAAAATTATGCAATGTGATGTTTTATTGAAATAATGATTAAATAGAGAGATCATCAACAATTATTTAAAAAACGCTTGAAAAAGTGTAAGCATTTAAACAAAATTTTGAAAAAATCATTTAATTATTTGGGCCCCAAATAATTATAAGATCAGATATATATTGATATTTCAGCCGTTTTTGGACCGATTTTGACCAAATAAAGTTTATTCTGCCATTAAAATTGCATGTTCTCTCAAATTCAACACTCAGTTTTTCATTACCTCACAAACAAATTGTGATGTGCAGCGCCCTCTCTACCAAAACTAAACTACCCCTTTAATGTTTCACATTGATTTTTTCCGGCAAGTCAATTTTTGATTTGGGCAAGTCAAATGCTAACATTTATGATTTTACTTGCCAGAACATGCAAGAAGAAGAAGAAGAAAAAAGTCGGTGTGGAGACTTGTATTAATTACTGAACTGGTGAAATATTTGTACAAAGTCACACATTCCTGATATGCTGCATGAAATATTAAAGAGTTCACAACGATGCAAATTAATTACCAAATTAAAGCTGCCTACACAATATACTGTATCATGTGCATTTTGCACAGCAATCAGTGTTTAAAACATGTTCTCTTCACTGCATTTAAAGCTCCACAGATAAGAAAACTACCTCAAAATTGTATTTTACTGTATCTAAGGTAGATTTTCATGAAGATTACTAATACAAACATATTTTCCTCGTGGGAAAACCCGGTAAAATAAAAAAATCAAGTAGTAAATTCACTTTAGGAACCCCCCGTAAAAAAAATTTGAGTCCGGGCGAAGAAAAATGACGTCATATTTGTGACGTCACATAAGGACAATCGCAGTAGACGTACACGTTGAGTGCATCTACTCACGTTGACAGAGAGATATTATTTCGATTTGTTTCAATATTTGCAAACATTTGTTTAAGTTTATAAAATATCATGGAGGATCCACACTCTGATGTTTTGCTGCATCCTGCTACAATGTATTTCTTAGGCATTTCAGTTAAACCTCAATTTCCAAGTAAATATGAGTTTGTTTTACTAGCAAGTCAAAGACTCTGCATGTAAACCATGCACATTCGAACTTTGAACTCCGTGTTGTGGTCCTCATGTGACATCATGAACCCATGGGCACGTACACACGCGCGCACTCTGCTATAAATAACTTTTTTAGGAGTATGGAACGCCAATGCGAAAAAAAGCCATAAAGTTGCATGAAATTTACCTTTTTTGCCCAACTTAAGGATTTCTTTGAAAAAAAGAGTGCACTGGTATATAGGCACATATTCAAAGCTATAAACCTGAATCAAATCCAGGATTTCACTATACCTTTAAGCCATCTGTACCATTGCTGGGATGATAATGGCTTCTGCTTCACATAATTTCATCATTCTCAATTATAATTTGGTAATGTTTCCACATTGTTCTGCAATGTCATTGATTGATATTTGAATCTGGGAAATCACACATTTCTGGAAGTACAGAACTGTTGATTATCGATTGTAAGTTCTAAAGTTTTGTATTAAAATGTTTAAAATGTACAGTATTATACTCACTGAATGTGGACACAGCATCAAGGCAATGGAAATTACATGTTCAATGTTTGCACAAATAAGATGTTGAACACAATTTTGTTTGCACTACATAAATTCAGGGCCTTCTGCGCTTCACCAGAGAAAGAAATCACAATTTAAAGTAACGCTCAATGAGAGTCATGCAGCGTGTTCACACACAAAAAATGTTCATCCCGAAATCATGACTAAAGAATCATGACTAATGAAACGTCGTATAAAGAATCATGAGATTAAAGAATCATGAGATTAACGAAACTAACGAACGTTCACACACACAAAAACAAGATCCCAAAACAGCTGGCATTCAGCTGCACGAAACATCGTATAAGTGTGCAGTTTGTTACTGCGCTGTGTGCTGTCTTTTTTTTCTCTGTCTGCTGTTTTCTGTTGGCGCGCACGCTCACGTTAAGCCACGCCCAGTTATACGAGTGTCGTATAGTGAATCATGATTAGCGAGCAACCGGGCGTTCACACACAAAACGAGCGTGATTCTTTAGTCAGCTCTCGTACGAAACGATGCTCAAACCCCCGTTTCGTTAATCATGATTCTTTATACGACGTTTCGTTAGTGAGCGTTCAGACACACAATTTCTGTCGTATAGCTAGTCTAGAGCTGACTAAAGAATCAGTTCCTGACTAGCTATAAGATGACATTTTTGTGTGTGAACACGGAGATGCTCGTACAAGTAGACAGATACACCATTCTTACCTTCAAGTTAATAATCAATAACACTTTCCAGTCTCATGTAACATTATTTGTATTCAATGACTCGCCTATCGCTGTGCATCCATGGCTGCTTCCAACATATTGATCACTCTTCAGATTCAAATTATGTAAATGAATTTAGAAGAAGAAAAAAAGCTGTTTTCAAACAAAATAGAATCAACCACATTTTAGATGAATGGTTGTGTTTCGTTTTATGAAAGTCAAAATCATGAGCAATGTATAAATTAAGTAAAAATGTAGGTTAATCAACTTATATCCACATTTGAGTCATGGTTGAACAAATATTTCTGAATGTTTGCAATAAAAACACATGATCAGCTTGTTAAAAATAAAAATGTTTGCACTGTATAAATTTATAAGTCTCATTCCAATAAGTAGGAGATTCATGGGGAAGGCCATTCATTACAAAGATGATGCAGACTTGGCATACATGTAGCTACACATGCAGAGAGGGGGTTACAATTACATGCCCTACCTCTACAATATTGTGTGTGCACCCCCCCCCCCCCCTTCAGTCCGACCACGCTACGCCTCTGAGCTGATTTAGGGGGTGGAGCCTACATGTGCAAGGAGGAGGATGGTTGAGAATAGGATCACTGACTGTGAGAACATATATCCATCCATCACACACTCATTTAACTGGCAATACATCACTAACAAGTAATGCTAGTCTCAATGTACACTATCATTACTGATAAATATTCCTCTCTTTGGTGGCTCGGCAGCCATAGTGATCTTGATATAAATACAAAATAATAATAACTTGAATGACCGTAATTGATTTTAAACAAAACCAATAATTTGAATTCCAAAGACACAGGTAACTAGACGCAGTGCACTCAGGGAGTGCATACCTCTGCCAACACTCAAATTTTGATGTTTGCGTGACCTTGACCATGCCCTTTGACTTTGACAATTTTAATGGGTTCTTTTCTAGATGAACACGAGGGTTCTTTTCTAGATGAACATGAAGCTTCTACGAAAAATAGGTTGAGATATCTGTGAAATTGTGTGCAGGAGACTGGTGACGAACAAACAAACAAACAAACAAACAAACCGGACCGAAAACATAACTTCCTCCAACTTCGTTGGCGGAGGTAATAATAGAGAACCAAAGTGTGATGTCAGAGACACAGAGAGCTCTATTCATTGCCATGGCCAGGGAATGGTTCTAAACAATATCAGGCAAGCTGGAAATTTGTTGTCAAACAGACCTTTATTAACCTGTTCCCTTCGAGATTCTAAAATCTCCATAGACTTGGTACACAACCCACTCGGTTCCCGTAGTAAAGGTGGTTAAAAGATGATCAAAATTTCAAATTAGGTATACTGAATATTGAAGTCATACTGTGTATGTTCTTAATAGTTTTTAATACTCCTACTTTCCTGGTACATTTGAAGGCTGATAATTTTTAGAAAATTAACCTAGTAGCTACATACATTTAGATTTTAAATGCTACTAAACATACAATGTAACATTTTACCTTTATTATATACAACAGACAATTTAGTTGTTGACTCTTCGATATCAGTTCATTGCAGAAATATTTGAGCCTGGAAACAAGACTACATTGATTCATCCAGAGACTAACTTCCCTTTTCATAATGCCATGGTTTCGTAATAGTACTGTTTTCTCAGAAACCATGACAAAAGGACAAAAAAGAGGATTACCTTACACTCGAAACTAAATTGAGCTCTTTAAATTAATGCTACAAATATGGCAATAATGCCATCAGAGAGGAGGAAAGGGTTCTGTACCGAAAATGAAAATTGATAGTCCGAGAGTTTGCATTCACATCCTTGGTGTAATATGATGAGACTGAGAGCATATTTTCTCTGCCGATGATGAGTCAGAGGGAATGGTGGGGGTGGGGGATGGTGGGGGTGGGGGATGGGGGGGGGGGGGGTAGATTCTCCCTTATGATGTAGGCAAGAGGGAAAACATAAACATCATCATATTTTCTGGATCTACTTTTCAAGCCCGGCTAGATATCCAGTAAATCCTTGATGGGATAACTGGATACTTAAGTACTACAAGCTTTACTCAAGGCCTGATGATATACTGGCTTACAGTGCTGGTGCAGGAAAAATCAAACAGGGAAAATGTCAACAACAAAAATTGTCAGGTACTCTAAAATTTGTTTTGCATTGAACTCTAGATGCAAATTTATGATTTTCAGGGGCTCTTTTGGGGCATTTCAGGTCCCCCGAACACTCAAATGAACACTGAAATTAAATATTACTTTGGGCCAGAAAAGGGTGGTCAAAGTAATATTTTGGTGGCCTGATTGGGCAGCTAGATTTATTCAAACTGACAAAGGCAGAGTTTCAAACTCTTGTATTCAAGTAATAAAATTAATGAAATTTTAGAAAATACACAGGGCTCAGGGCGAATTCGCCCCAGAAAATCATTTTAAAAAGAGCCCAATACGGCTGTAAATTTGCATAAAGTACAATGCAAAACAAATTTGACAATCCATTTTTCATGAAGGCAAGATTGAAAAAAGCCCCCTAAAATACACTTCAATTTTTTCCCCTGTATCCTTGATGCTTCAAACTCAGTACCATCAAAAAAGATAATGTCTTGCCTCCCCTTTCCACTCAATCATTTTTCCCACAAATTTGACCAGATGTGTAATGTACTTTTTTATGTTCCTTCATATCCTTCGACCCCAAGGCTCTTAAAATAAAGAGCGATATAGCTACACATGTTCGCCACATGTGCAGTGCTGTCGACAATTAAAGATTGACAAAATAAACATAAAAATTGTGTCATTTGTTGTGTCCTTGCTTTGGCGTCAACCAGTCTACCTATCAGGAGCAAAAAAGTGAAAGTGACAACAATTGCCAGTGATGTTCAGCAGTTCAGATATTAATATCTCCTTGAGGATCTACTAGTTCCTCTTATATCCTCAAAGCTATTTGGCATAGTTTCTTCAATTAAATATACTGTAGGCCATAAACAAAATTGTAATGGAGTAAAACAAGCCATTGACAAATTGGGTCGGGTTGGTAGCCCTTTTTATGCCTCCACAAACGAAGTGTCCTGGTTTTAGGGTCAATATGTACGTCCGTACGTCTGTCCCGTTATTGTTCTCGCAACATCTTGACAGATCAATAAGAAAAATCGGGGTGGCAATGAAAATAGCGCTCTAAAATTATTTCTGTGCACACTGAACTCTATGCAAACTGACTGGGGCTCTTTTGCACATTTCGGGGGCGAAAGTGCCCTGAGCTCCCACATATATTTGTTTCACTGGTTTACCCGTTGGGGCACTTTTAGAGTGGGCAGGTCATGTCAATTTGCCTTTCATTTTATATGCAGAGACGTGCATACAAGAAATTAAATAAGATTTGTTCAAAGCGGGTCATTTGTGTGGAGAACTATGTATTTGTGCGTAATGATGGAGATGGATTTAAGAACGCATAAAGAGGCTGGGCAATATAGGAAAGCCTGTCGAGAGAGGGGTCACGAGAGGTCGCTTACAACCTGATCCACCTTAGTCATTAGTGCATGCAATTTATATTGCCTCCTCCCCCTAAATAAATGAATAAAGTCCGTAATAAATGTTTGAATCTTGGTTGGAATCACAGGTGATCTCATAACGTTGCCTCTAGGAGAAATTCTGTCTTCTCAAACCTCTGGCTTACTTAGATGCGACCCTGGTACTATTTGTATGTACAATTTATATTTTTGTATGTAACTTTTATGTTCAAATATCAATAAATGTGAAATTCAATTCAATTCAACACTCAGTTACAGGGAATCGTAAGGGTCCTTGGGCCAAATAATTTGAATACCACTCATTCATATGGTAACAAATTTATGAACAAGATGCAAATTAATGTTGCAGGAAAACAACATAATTTGGTCTTTATTACCTACATACTGTCCTAATTGTTTACAAGATTCATCTTGAACATGGCCAAAGGATTCATTCAGTACAAATTTGATTAAATATTCTGTAACAGAGACCTACCATCACTCAGCTGAAAATGTAAAATATGGTTCACTTTGTAGGAATTTACATTGTGCATAATCAGGAATTTTAATTTGATAACATTCTGATTTTACATATTTACTCACCTATTTCAAATGCAATATGACGCTTCTCTCTCGTCTCCAGAATCCAAATAGGTTTTTTGTTATAGTCTCTACTGGTTGAGATGAGGCTACAGGAGTTGTGTTTTCTTGCGCTATTCTCCCCCGCCTCCGCGGAGTAACTCCAAAAGGGTGAAGGCGTTTCTCTGAAGTGGGTGAGATTTGCATATCAATATCCATGTCATGTTTCTCAGTTTCATGTGGGATGGCAATAAAATGACAATTCTCCTTCCTTCACCAGCTGATAAACAATGAGAAGTTTCATAATTATATCTTCCTCCTCTCCCGATCAGTAGGAGCTTCCCGTTGGCATGGCAACGAATCCAAATATGAATATTTGCGTCGCCGTTCTGTTCACTTTGACAAATATAATGGTGGAAAGACATTTGAGCCTTTCCCTGACGAATAGCACCTTGTGATTATCAAGAAAGAAGCTTGTCTCGATATGAATCGAGTCTCGCTGCGGTAAACATCCATCCCACGAAAAGGAGGATGTGATAAGCAGAAAAGGTGAAACGATGAAGTTTGCGAATATGAAAATGCGCTTCCATCTGTTGCATAAAGAGGATTCCATGACATTTAACTATAGCAATGGATTGAGTAGATCTGCTGCAATACAAATTAGTTTGAGTACCATGTTTCCATGTCTTTGGAGACAATCAAATGATAAGGATGAATAATATGCAAGCGTAAAAAGTTCCTCCTCAACTTGAGAATAAAATCTCAACAAAAGAGTCCACATGTCCTCAATGTTTCGATAGTCCTTAGTCACCAATCATGTCATAAAACAGACATGGATGAGTTCTTAATGGAATAGAATTTTAAAAAAGTCTTATAAAGTATAATACATCTTTGTGCTTCATATATTACATAGCACGGTTCATATAGTATAATATCGTAGTGTCAAATTTGATAATAAAAACCTATTCAAATATATATAAAAAATGTTAATTTGGAAGATTGGCAGAAGTTAAATTGCTCCCTCCTCTAAGAGCTTGTTTAGTCCCGCTAGAATCGGTTCAAGATACGGCTTCAGCGGTGTGTTCGGGTCAAACAACGTTTCCATGAAATCCTCGTCCTTGAAGAAACTAAAGACAAAGTCTATCCTGCCTAGCGACTTGTCCGTCAGATGCCTGGACACCAGTTTGCAGAGGAGTCCCGTGCAGTCGTTGAGCAGCCCGGCCATGATGACCTTGTCGAAGGTGAAGTCCACCTCGCAGAAGCTCACAAAGGTCATGATCATGGTGCGGAACTTTTTCCTGAAGGCGTCGGCGATGCGGATCTCCTCGTCGCTGAACTGGTCGTTGCGGTGGAGGATGCCGATCTTGACGACGACCTTGATGATGTTCTTGATGAGCTTCTCCCCGTCCTTCTTGCTCTGCTTGTACTCCTTGCAGAGCTTGTAGACATTGTCCAGAAGCTCTCCGAGCGTGTCGTCGATGAACACCTTGGCGATCTTCTTCGACGTCATCTTCCCCAGCATCTTCTTCTGGACCCGCAGGGCCATGTTCTTGGCCCCGCCTGCTTCAGCCACTGCGGAACAGGAAGTGAGAGAAAAATTGATAAGAAACAGGTCCAAGACCAAGAGGAGTAATAACAATACTCCGCATTACAAATAATTTTCTTCTTTTCTCAATGTACACTATAATATAAATGAAAAATTAATGACGGGCTATGAATGTCCCATGGAAATGTTTGATGATTGTTGGTTGAATCCAATTCTCGCACTAGCTGCACAGAAAAGAAAAGAATATTTGTATAAAGAAAACAATCAAAAGTATAATTGGGGACTTTACCCTTCATAGTATGTTTAAATGCTCAATGTAAAAAATACATGTGCCTACAGCTTGATAGTCCGTGTTACATTATAACTTACAAGGTGGTGGTGACTTGGAGCATACAAAGGCATTGGTACCATTTTTTTTCTGAATTATGACAACAAACTTAATTAATTGAAGACATTGCCTGTACAAGACACACAAGAACTTGGATTGGGATCTTTGAAGAATGTGCGTCGTAAAAAAACAACACACATATTCACCAGACCAGGAGGGTGTTTCACAAAGATCCTAAGTTGAACTTAACTCTAAGTTGGACTTAACTATTATGGAAAGCCATTTGTAGCCTTGGAATACAATATATTCAAAAGCAACAAAGCAAGAATTTCAGACTTTTCATAAATTTGCATCAAGAACATGAAATCTCCTTGATATTAGAAAATATTAATGATTCGAATCAACATTTTATGCCTTTGAAAAGGGACTTTTACAATGATTTTTCAAAGAAAATAATGGCTTTCCATACTTTTAAAGTCCAACTTAGAGTTAAGTTCAACTTAGGATCTTTGTGAAACACCCCCCTGTACATGTAATGTAAGAGGTTTTCTGGCATTTAAGTGCCAATATGTTGTTGCTACATGTATCAACAAAAGGGTTGGCATGTTGAATGAAGCAAATCCAGAGGGGAAATATTGTGTTACCCCAAAAGTCGTCACCTTACAAATTTTACACAAAAGGGAAAGTTGATAATGCATTATGCCTTTACAAGCTCCAGCACTTAGGGAGTTTTCACTCTTTTTTTTCCTTCAAAATGCCTCTGGCATTTATTTAATTTTCTACACGCACATATTTTTGTTTCTTTAAATATGCTTTTGACAGAATATAACTCATACCGTGGAACAACATCTACAAAACACTGCACTTTTAGCAGGATTTTGGCATACAACAAAAATATTGCACTTTTTATATTATAGACTTAAATAATTAACACATGTTTGTACTTGTAGGTAACTAACTATCTATACATGTAAGTAACCTCGTGCGATGTTAATTTCATCTAGTACTGGTGGTCCTAAAACAGCTTTTGATGGGCCAAAAACCAGACTTCGATGGCCCAAAACAAAGTAAAACAAAGAAAAACATTCTATTTGCCCTGACAGAAAATGGCGTGAATGAGATTTTTTGTAGCCTAAAGCTAACTTTGGCAGTGTCACTTGGGGCCAGTGCTTATCTCGAGCCCAGAGTTATTGAAAACGTAAAAGAATCTCATTATAAGCAATACACTGTGTGACTTTTGCTCTAATGATTTGAAACGGTGGGTGAAACCACTCCATATTTGTTTTTATTACAGATATATGTGTTATCATATTAGTAGGTGCTTCAAAAGAAGCTCACACAATGTGCCATGTTCACATGAATGCTTGCTTCAGAGAGTTGCACGAGTGTTGCATATCACACGAACCCGCCTAGTTACAAAACAATGTCGCTGGCTAGTGAGTTTTGAAAACATACCCTAGATTTCACAATGCATCTTCTTTAACATAAACATTTGTAATTGTTATAATTATTATTATTATTAATATTGAAACAAGAGTTATTGAGCACAACATGTGTCGGAGGAAACAAACCCCTTTGACACACTAACCCCTACTTCATGAACATTTTTGAGCAATCTTCACACAATGCCGTGCCCAAGGTAGGAAAATATTATTGGGGAAAACCAGAAAAATATTGTTACAAAACTTACAATGGACTCTCGATCCTCAAACAACAAATTCCTTGGGACCAGTGGCATTGTTTTAACCCACTCTCTTGGAGTTTCTGAGATCCCTATAGACTTTGTACACAACCTACCTGGATCTCGTAGTCAAGGGGTTAATTATAAGGAAATCATGTTACAGTCAAGGTTGTAAGAATGATAAAATACAAAGACATTTTAACTTTCTGAACCATGACATTACTTTCGTTATTATAACAAAAATGTCCCATATAATTTAGCATACTTCAAAATGAGGGTCGATCAAATGCAAACATTCATAAACTTTCATTGTTCTTTTGTTCTTGAAAATGCATTTTAAAGTGGACTCACTGGACTGAAACATTTTACAGTGAACTGAATCAGCCCCTTGATTATACTTCAGATTAGCCTAATTACAATTGAAGATTTTAGCAATATTTAACCTTTAAAAAAACAGAGAGAAGATAACAATTACAGATATAAATGCAGACGTATTACATGTATGTAGCATTTACAAGCCTTCGCACTATTACCTATAGAGTGGTGAAGTGTGATGTCATCTATGACGTCATAAACACCTATTTTTAGAATTTTCAAATTTGAACTTCATTTTCAGAAAGAGCATAACAAATAATGTCTAAATACTGAAAATCAATTGACGTATTGGCTGAGATATGCCTATCCGAATGATTTTGTTTTCCAATAGGCAATCAGTGTTATAGTGCACTGATTGCCCATTGAAGTAAAATTAATTTGGATGGGCATATCTCAGCCAATACTTCGGTATTTAGACATTATTTTTCATGCTCTTTTTGAAAATGAAGTTCAAATTTGAAAATTCTAACAAAATATTTGTATGACGTCATGGCTTCTGTACTCTATTGTTCTACTTTCCTGTTCAGGCAAATAATATCAACAATTTTCAAAGTTAACTTGCCCGAACAGAAAATGTACTCGCCCGAACCTGATGTGAATCAAAAGAAAAGTTAATCTTGCTATCTGGCTGGCAAATTTCTTGCTTGTATCTAGATCTATAGGATTTACAGGTTATGAATAACATTTTCTCTCAGATGATCAGACATGTCAGTTGCCACCTTGTGCACCTTTTGATAATCAAATCTATAAAAAATGTCTTCAATTTATTTGCTGCGAAAGAAAGTTCAAGCAATTATTGCAATCTGAATCTTGGCCATAGCCTAGAAAATTATATTCAAAATCAAATCATCTACTCTCAAGAGCAAGGCGAACTAAGAAACATGAACTGAAAACCCAAAACTAATCTTGAGCGCAACCTGGTCACATGCTGTGAAAACTGTTCATTCAATTACCAGCTAAATTGAACTAATCAACACTTTCGCTGCTGCTAAATATCTCAATTATTGTATTTTGCAGATCAGCATTTATAGCACCCTGTTATGCAGCAAATGTCTGTATGTTTCCTGTCCCGTACTCTGTTAATGAAGAACACAGACTTTCTCTTCCAAAATGCATTTTTAACTACTTTCCTGGAATCAGCGCTGCCAGCTACATTGGAATTGTTTACCGTATTTGTCGGTGTATTAACCGCATGGTTTTCCCAATGGAATTACTGGCGAAAAGGGGGGTGCGGTTTGTACACGGAGATAGGGAAAATTGTACGAAAATCCCCACTAGCACAACACAGCATGAAACACTATGCATGGGACTGTAGTGAACCCTAGAAGACAAACGAACACAAACGAGTACCTTGATATGTTTATTCCTTCTTACAAGTTCAGATTTGGTTAAATCTACCCTTGAAAATAGTAAATTCTAAGCTCTTTTTGGAGACGAAAAATTGCGATCGTAACTTTGCAAGTGGTGGGGGAAAATCTCCAAAAAGAGCTTAGAATATACTAAACTATTTTCAAGGGTATAGATTTAACCAAATCTGAACTAGTAAGAAGGAATAAACATATCAAGGTACAGTTTTTTCATCTCTGATATGATTCATGTTTTGTTTTGTGTTTGTTTGTGTTCGTTTGTCTTCTAGCATTCACTACAGTCCCATGCATAGTGTTCCATGTTTTGTTTTCTGTTACGCTCAACAAATGTTATAAATTACGGATTGATCGGGGAAGGGGCTCATAATTTCCTTTATGTTCTTCAGAGCCTTCAGTAAATTGAAGTATATTTCATAGACCAAAACTCTCTGGAAAAGAAGGATGTTTTTTCTTACTTTTGGTACATTTTGACCATCAAAAAATCAAGAATTATACCATCAAATTTTTTTTTTTTCATGGAAAACCCCCCAAAGTTAGGGATGCGGTTAATACACCGGAGCGGGTAATACACTGACAAATACGGTACATGAAATTGCTTGTACTGCTCTTTAAAGGGATCTAGTAACTTTGTTGACATGTGCAAAAAGTGATGAAGGGTTGATGCAATGTATATTGTTGTTTTCTCATATGTCCACAGGGTATTGTGTGAACATTTCAAGTCAAATGGACATTGCATGGCCAAGTAATGAGCAAAAATGCAAAGTGATATTCACTGACTCACTGCACTCACTTTGTACACGGTAAGAAAAACTCCGGGAGAGTTTTTCTTATCTGAATACTTCAATCGTAAATATCTTTGTAACGAAAGGGAAATTTGAAAAACTGAAACCTGTCCCATGATTTTATTGTTAATACGAATACAACAAGGTATGATGGAACCGCTAGAATTAAAATTTTATTTTGAGGATTTGGATTTATCTTGGAATATTCAAGGAAATGTTTTTAGCAAGTATTTTTCACAGGTACAGAAAATTGTAAATACATGTAAGTTTAGAGAATATTGCCCAAATAATGTAAATGCTCATTCAAATTTAAGTGTGTGTTTTACTTTTTTATGAAGGTCAATACAAATTTTTACATTTCTGATCCAAATAAAGTGTTCAAGGATGCAACTTCACATAAAAATTCATTGTTCTACTCATATTGCATTGTCGATTACATGTACCTGTTAATATGCATGGAATTTACCCAGTAGGTCTGAAATTAGCATTTACTACAACGCAAATGTATTTTTTTCACTGAACATTCAGTGTACAATGGACCAGGAAGGAAACCTTTTTGGGGGTTAGATTTCCTCTTCTGGATATTGTGTAAAACCAGTGGCCTATCCCCAAAATGCATTCATTGAAGTTATATCCCTCAAGGACGAGAGCTATTTTAAAGGGGTAGTAGGCCTACAGTTTTGGTAAGGCTGAACTTTAGTAATCAAACCTGGACAGTAACATTATAAACTAATAGTTATAACTCCACCATGCTAGAAAGGTATACAAAATTCCTAACGACTAAGTAAAAAGCCCATTATCATTCAAAAAGAGCCATTAAAACACAAGAGGGCGCTCTCTAAAAAGGCATTGGTTTTAACAATTTTTCATACAAAATTATGCATGTGATGTTTTATTGAAATCATGATTAAATAGAGATATCATCAACAACTATTTAAAAAACGTTTTTGAAAATTTTTTAAAAAGTGTATGCATTTTTTTGATTTTTTGAAAAATTCATCTAATTATTTGGTCCCCAAATAATTATAAGATCATATATATTTATTGATATTTCAGCCGTTTCTGGACCGATTTTGACCAAATAAAGTTTATTCTGCAATTAAAATTGCATGTTCTCTCAAATTCGACACTCAGTTTTTCATTACCTCACAAAAAAATTGTGATGTGCAGCGCCCTCTCTACCAAAACTAAACTACCGTATTTGTCGGTGTATTAACCGCATGGTTTTCCCGAAAAGAGGCAAAAAGGGGGGTGCGGTTTGTACACAGAGATAGGGAAAATTGCACGAAAATCCCCACTAGCACAACACAGCATGAAATACTATGCATGGGACTGTAGTGAACAAACCAGAACAAACCAAGACAAACGGAAGACAAACGAAGACAAAACAAAACATGAATCAAATCAGAGATGAAAAAAATGTACCTTGATATGTTTATTCCTTCTTACAAGTTCAGATTTGGTTCAATCCACCCTCGAAAATAGTAAATTCTAAGCTCTTTTTGGAGATGAAAAATTGCGATCGTACCATTGCAAGTGGTGGGGAAAAAAAGCGTGCAGCATCGAATTGACTGAAATTAGTGATCAATCACGATAGGATGATCGCTAATTTCAGTCAAATCGCGTCTGCACGCTTTTTTTCCCCACCACTTGCAAAGGTACAATCGCAATTTTTCATCTCCAAAAAGAGCTTAGAATTTACTATTTTCGAGGGTAGATTTAACCAAATCTGAACTTGTAAGAAGGAATAAACATATCAAGGTACAGTTTTTTCATCTCTGATTTGATTCATGTTTTGTTTTGTCTTTGTTTGTCTTCCGTTTGTCTTCGTTTGTTCACTACAGTCCCATGCATAGTGTTCCGTGTTTTGTTTTCTGTTAAGCTCAACAAATGTTATAAATTACGGATTGATCGGGGAAGGGGCTCATAATTTCCTTCAGAGACTTCAGTAAATTGAAGTATATTTCAAAGACCAAAACTCTGGAAAAGAAGGATGTTTTTTCTTACTCTCGGCACATTTTGACCATCCAAAAATCAAGAATTATACTATCAAAAAAAAAAATTTTTCATGGAAAACCCCCCAAAGTTAGGGATGCGGTTAATACACCGGAGCGGGTAATACACTGGCAAATACGGTACCCCTTTAAGGCAAAATTGACCATTGTTTTCCTCTACAAATTGGCAACTCCTAAATTTTGTCGACCTATTAATGACATAAAAATAGGTGGAAAATATTTAGTTATTACAATTTAAGACAAATATGAAGTGACTTTGCCGCAAAGTTGCCAATTTGAACGCCAATATCTGTTTTTAAAATATCACAATGTGTTGCCAATTTAAGGATATTTTCTAAATTATAACGATTTATGCAATAATACAAATCATTAAAAAATAACTAAAGCAGGTAGAGTAACAAAATAGGGCTCTAAAAATAGAGAAAATTATGCTCTTTCTTCTTGTACACTTCACACAACTAGTCTTCTACTTGTTAAAGTGTAGGACTACCAAACCACAAATGTGTGGGCCTTAGGCCCTGATGGGTTAAATTCAATGGTGATTATCTTACTTGTATTGGTATTCTCCTTTATCATTCCTCTGTTAATAATGTACACCATTGTACTGCATATGTACATGTTTATCACAAGGTGAGGTTTTCAGTGTAAACTCTGGCAATGATTTGGCTACCTGAAATCTGATTTTATTTTATTTGATTTGAATTAGATTTTTAACAATTCATAACAAATTTAAAAAAAGGTTTTTAGTTCAATAAAATAAAATTTGAGTAAACCTAAATCATAACATGATCTGTATTATAAGATTCACTTAACAAAATGGAGGTTGTCATGGTGAAATTTTTTGTTCAGGTTGTTTTTTTTCCTCATGAAAATATAATGTATGTAATCCATGTATGTAATCCAAACCTAGACTTTTGTCAATTCCCATATTATTAATGCACGATTACACCAGGTCCCCGCAGTCAATCGGTTAACCACTTTTGCATCCGCGAGACATTCCCCTTTAACCCCGCCACTGTATCCCTAGTGACACCAAGATTTCCGCCCTCCGACAACTTAAACAGCGCACTCTCTTTCCTGTTGTTTAGCCCAGGCTTTCCTTTCTGAAAGGATCGGCGCTTAGCTTGTTTTCCCGCTTTCAGGTAGATGATTGGTTGCAGTGGCGTAGTGTGGTCGTAGTGATTGGGGGGGGGGGGGGGGGAGGGGCACATAAATCATTGGGGGTACACAAATTGTTGGGGGCACACTAAATTATTGGGGGGCACACCATATGTTTTTCTTTATTTTGTCCAAAATTGTCCCCTTATGTTTGTTATTGTTTTGGTCAGATTAATAGGGCGCACATGCCCCCCCCCCCCCCCCCCCCTTGCTCTGTAGCTCTGCTACGCCACTAATTGGTTGCATACAATATGAGTGCTTCAATGCTTAACCGACTTCCTCCTAAGAACCGATATTTCCTATTTTCTACAAAATAAATGTATTTAAGTACACACAGTAGAGCAGTTTCTCATACAAAATGGGTTAAGTAATATAGGTCAACATTACGAAGACAATTGAGGTCAAAATTAAACAGAGGCATAGTGCATGTTGAAACAATGGTTCTACTAATTGCATCATGCTTACATGTTTTTACAAGATAATCCTTGAAAAACATCTAAATATTTAAAGAGAAATTCATATCTAGATTTAACATAATACAGATTGCATTAGGTTTACTCTAAGAAATCATTTTATTGGGTTACTTAACATTTGCTACCTACAATGACACTTGCTCCGAGGGTTTTACACGGTCCCTTTATAATCATTTGGGAAAGTTTAGTAGGGTTTTGGATTCAACCTCAACCTCAAGTGCTGTGCATGTACCAATACATTTTTACAAATACATTCGCTTTTTAGTTTTGCTCATTATCATTAATATTTTTGGAAAAGCAATAAGGTTACACAAGTTTTACAAGTACTAGTAGATGTTACTTGGCAATAAAAGTTTAAAAACATATATATTAATTG
This sequence comes from Echinarachnius parma, assembly GCA_037951105.1. Classification (NCBI taxonomy): domain Eukaryota; kingdom Metazoa; phylum Echinodermata; class Echinoidea; order Clypeasteroida; family Echinarachniidae; genus Echinarachnius; species Echinarachnius parma. Next base: position 29,739 of record JBAMJV010008311.1, read on the forward strand.
ATTAGAAGGCCATATTCTATAAACCAGGATATGGTTTTCAAGAGCGGCATATTTGCTGGTACTTCCTAGTTTTGTATACAGTTTCACTTGTATCAAAGGGAAATTGGAAGATAAAATGAAACGTTGCACACTGACTAGTAATTAAGCTACACTGGGTCATACGAGTATGAATTTAAAAAAAAAAATTCCAAAGCATTAACCTTAACACAGTAAAACAGGGAAAATATAAAAAAGTAAGTTTTCGGGGCTACTTTTCAAGCTTGTCTGCATGAAAATGACACTCCAAAATTTGATTTGCATTGAACTCTAGATGCTTATTTTCAGGGGCTCTTTTATGATTTTCGGGGCTCTTTTTTGCATTTCGAGGGCGAATTCGCTTCGAGCCCCCGTGTATTTTTGTCACTGCAGTAAAAATATATATATGCATACGATGTACTTGTAGTTCTATTTTAATAATTAAAACAAACAATTACTGTTATTACAAACCACACTGTGATATCACATATTCCAGGAATCGCACTTGCTACAGTTAAGTTTGCAGCAAAAAAAAAGGTGCAATGTAAACATTAGGTACAATGAATGAAATACCTGAATAGTGAGCTCTTTGATGGGTTTAAATACAATTTGTTTGTTTAATGACTGTCAAAGATTAAAAAGATGGGCATGTACAATTATGTCTACTCAAACCAGTTAAATACAGAGTACACACCTTAATAAGATAACAGTCCATTAAAATCTTATTAACCTAACAATTTACTTCATACATTTGTATATATGCCTCAATTTGACATTTTAGTAGGGAGAACTTCAAAGAAGAATAGCAACATTTGAAATTAAGTTTTTAAACATTGTACTATTTTTATTGAGGCATCAATATTAAATCTTTAAAAAAAATCAAATCAAGGAACAATTAGGAATTAAAGGAAAAGGTACTTAAAGGGGTAGTTTAGTTTTGGTAGAGAGGGCGCTGCACATAACAATTTTTTTGTGAGGTAATGAAAAACTGAGTGTCGAATTTGAGAGAACATGCAATTTTAATGGCAGAATAAACTTTATTTGGTCAAAATCGACCCAGAAACGGCTGAAATATCAATAAATATATCTGATCTTATAATCATTTGGGGCCCAAATAATGAGATGATTTTTTCAAATTTTTTTTTAAAATGATCTCTTTATTTCAATAAAACATCACATGCATAATTTTGTATGAAAAATGGTTGAAACCAATGCCTCTTTAGAAAGCGCCCTCTTGTGTTTTAGTGGCTCTTTTTGAATGATAACAGGCTTTTTACTTAGTCGTTTGTAATTTTGTATACCTTTCGAGCATGGTGGAGTTATAACTATTAGTTTATAATGTTACTGTCCAGGTTTGGTTACTAAAGTTCAGCCTTACCAAAACTGTAAGTACTACCCCATTAAAAAAAATGACTTAACCAATTCTCTATCCCATATCTCATCATTAACATTAATGAGTTATCATAATAACTATATATAATATTACATACTTATTTAGTAAAGTAGGCCTATTATAATTACAGCCCCGTCGAGAATCAATTAGTAGACAATGGATGCAAGATTTCGCGGATTTGCGCCCACCTAAGAGTAATTAGCGCCACACCGAAATACCAAGCGCGAGCTCATTAAACAAGGCTGTGTCAATAGGGACCTCATTAATAACCCAAGATGAGGAGAATGTCCACCACACTTGGGCAATTACAACGAGATACCACGAGGGATTTGGGTGAATTAACCCGGTGAGTGCCACATTAAATACAAATTTCATGAATCCACTAGAACCAGTTCTTGAGACAAGTTGACATGAATAGCTAACATCCTCCCATTCATTTACAATAAATTAGATATAACACATGAATAGAAAGGAAGTTCAGCTTGGTATTAAAGGGGTCTTATTTTTCTGTACAATTTTTTATTTTATTGTATTGTCAATTTAGGAACAAATCAATAGATCTGATTCTATGAGTATGGGGACTTGAGTGGACCTTCGCACTCATATGGTTAAGCAGGCGAGTCTGTAGAAGTGTGCCTACACTAGCGCAGTCCAACCATAATGTAGTATCTAGAACTTTAGAAGCTAAGCTTGAAGGGTTCCATGAAAATATGTATGATACTTGCTCTGACCAGCAACAAGCACTCTGGTATCATTTTTTTCATAAACCAATAAAGATGTCTGAATCCAAACAAAACCCTTTATTTATAACACTATTCCTAATTCCTGTTGTATGAAAGTTGTAACACACCTTCAAAACATACATGTGCTAATTGTGCTTTATACTAATGAATGTTTTCAATGTCATTATTAGAGACTATTCAAGCATAACTAATGCTTGAATGCATATAATGTATGACAAGATGACAACAAAGTTACAAAGTACCTTTACAAATCATCAACTGCATTTTGGCGGCGTAGATACCAAAGTGCCACATGCTGTGAAGAAGAGGCAGGGAAAGCTGACAAGGTGTCAGGCCCAATCAGGGTTTTGATTTATGCACACTGATGCCTTCAACAGATGCGCCAGGCTTACCCCGAGATATTAAAATATCATACGTGGATTGAAGTCATGGGCGTAGATACTTACGTAATACCTATTCATCAGGGGTGGATGAATGAATAGATCATCCCCCCCTGATGAATAGGTATCAATGACAGATCTATGCCTATGATTGAAGTAGATACAATAATCACCTGCCTAGATGAGTAGATGACAGGGAGTGTAGATTGCATTTAACTTCTTCCGTTTTAATGAATAATCGATACTAAGGCCAAAACAAAAATTTGTTTGATTGGCGTAACGGGCAACCAAAAATTAGGGTAGGTCGGTAGGGATTTGTTTTTCCTTTTTTTTTTTCTTTTTTTTTTCTTCGCACAAATACACAAAAACACACACATAAACACATCGTAATTGCAAATTCTATTGCAATTTTTTATTTATTTATTCATTTTGTATTATTATTTTTTAAAAATAAAAATTCAGAAAAAACCTCTAGGGTCGGCGTGCATTAGCGCCGGTATTTTTAGGGGCGGGCGGGTTACGCCAATCCAACCATTTATTTTTCATGGCCTAATGTGGGTATTTATAATAATAATATGTAAAATGCATAATTACTGTACATGGTAAACTTAATGTAGATCAGTGCATCATACAGGATATAAACAACTCGCTATTATTAGTTATGTTTAAAGATGGATGAATGTCTTGTATTTAACTTGAGAGAGAAATTAGAGTATTAAATGCAGAGGACTAGTTAAACCCATTCAGGATTGGTCCAGTAAATACATTCAGTGGGTTCTAAGGAGAATGTATGTTGTAACTTTTATCACAAAACAATACTCAAAATTAGCACAGGCCCGCTGACCTGGAGCCACTAAAAATAAGCTTTGGGCCACCAAATTTCAATAATGCTTCATTCCACTGGCCCCAATGGGCAACTTAATATAGTATAATTTATAATGTTCTTTTTTGTTTGGGGCCACCAGATTCAGCTTTTGGGCCACTAGAATTTGAATAATCTTGTTTTTACTCACGCAACTGGGCCACTGGCATATATTTCATGTACGGTATACGGTAAGCCATACCTTCAGCAACAAAAACAGCAGAAACAAGATATGCACTGTTTGACTCCCATTGAAGACGATATGATTTTTGCTACACATTCCTTCTCCAACGACCCGACCCCACCCTGGGTATCAATTTGGGACCAGTCCTGCATGAACAGGTTAATGGGACTTAGTAACATTGTCCAAATCCTCAAAATAAAATTTTAATTCTAGCGGTTCCCTTATACCTTGTTGTATTCGTATTAACAATAAAATCATGGGACAGGTTTCGGTTTTTCAAATTTCTCTTTCGTTACAAAGATATGTATGATTGAAGTATTCAGATAAGAAAAACTCTGGGCGAGTTTTCCGGGCGAGTTTTTCTTCCGTGTACAAAGTGAGTGCAGTGAGTTACGGGATATCACTTTGCATTTTCGCTCATTACTTGGCCATACAATGTCCATATGACTTGAAATTTTCACGCAATACCCTGTGGACATATGAGATAACAACAATATACATTGCATCAACCATTCATCACTTTTTGCACATGTCAACAAAGTTACTCGATCCCTTTAAGATGTGACATGTATAGTAGGATTGTAAGATGTGGATTGATGGTATCAGATATATATATATGACCTGTATTAAATCAAAATGTGAATGACTCACGTGTAGATTGAGACCTGATAAAGAATTTATGCTGTCATGATGCATAATTCAATTCAAAACATGGATTGGATGAGAAATATTAGAGGTTCAGGTAGAGGGGAATGCATTTTAAATCTTGAGATAACATTTCAGATTGTAAAAATGTCCTTATTTCATCAAAGCAAAATACAAATTAATCTAGACATTGCCCAGCATTATCAGATTCCTAAATTGTTGATATAATTTTTGCATACAATGCAAATATGGTATGGAGCAATCGAAGAGACAAATATCTGGAGGTTTGAGTAAAAGAAAACATTTATCTTGTCAATTGTCATGTAGGAGTAGTTTCGGTATTTGCCGTAGGTAAACATTTCTAACTCTGTCACAACAAAAGAAATATTATTCATAAACAGTATTTTCATGATAGATTCCAAATTGTGTGATGCTTCATCTGATATTGTATAATTTCATAAGGCACACAATAATGAATATTTGCATAATACCCTTGTTGATAAGTAATTTTTCACATTACTTTGTTCTGATTAAATTTGGTTAATAATTAATATGATATACAGTCAAACCCTTCTTAGCAGCCAACCTGCCTATAATGGCCACCAAAAGTGATCCTCGGCAGAGATTAACAATGGTATGGAACCTGCCTATAGAGGTCACATGTTTAAAGTGACCACTTTCCTAATATCTTTATGGATGGTTACTATAAAAAAAAAATTTACTGCATTTGTTTTCATATGTATACAAATCAAGTATACTTGTGCATGAGGCATCCATGTAATGATGTGAATAAACACATTTAAATATTTACATAATTTGTATCATAACAACTACATGTACATTTATGTCAGAAAAGAAATATATGAATGATTAATGAATAGTGCGTAAACAGGAGGTTGACTATATATATATGCAAGCACAAGAAACACAATTACAAAACCTCTTCTAATCTGACTAATGGACATTTTTGAGTAGCTAAGCAGATTTGCTATAATATATGATGCTTAATTTAGAGCATATTACGAGGCGGATTTTCCTGAATAATATCTTTAGTACAACCTGTAGGAAATGAACAGAAACTGTAAGATTCATTTAGAACAATGCTAGCTGCACACCAATATTTCATTGTACATGTATACTGAGTGCAAATCTGCATGAATAATTCACAACAGAATTTGATCCAAAGAAGGAAGGAAATGAAAGAAAAGGAAGCCAAAGGAGCTACAAAGATAGCCTTATTTCCTTTTACGCTGAATGGTGCTGGGTTTTTCAATATAATTATATTGCAACAGTCACTAACTATTTAAGTTACTTTACTCAATAATAATATTACAGCGCATGACACCCATATATAATAACTCTGCCATGTATTTTTATTTAATTACAACAATAAGAAAAAAGGAATGAAGTCTTGTATCTTTTGAACTAATACTGTAACTGTGCAAAAAAACAACAACTTTATACTGAATAATATATCTGAAATCTCCAAATTAAGAATAGTTCCATAATTGACACAAAGTGACATCTCTTAAAAACACCATTGTCGTCGAAAGGAGAAGAGCAACATCGAAAAGTGCAAAGATGAGAATTTGTGAAGAAAACACAAAACAAAACAACGGTCTAATGTCCTGTTTTTATCAAGGAGGTATAAGAAAGTATTATCTTAAGTATACCTCCTTGTTTTTATTAATCAGGGAGACAATTCTGAGAGAAATGGTTGTGAAATAGAGAAAACAAAGGCCACACAGTTAATAAAGAAAGTGCAGAGGCAAATGAGCAATATGATATTTTGGTTGATAGTGTGAAAAGCATTTACAGTGTGAGCACAGCAAACAACAGATAAAACTATCAAATTTATAATTGATCGCTTTTCACTTACTGCTAGATGGTTCACGTTATCCTACTATATTAACTCTTTTGATGCCAGAGGTATTGCAGTGGTACACAGTTTATGTGTATTGCATTGTGCAAAGCGGCATCATCAGCAACGTTAAGAGTTAATTTTTTTTTCTTGCACATGAGAAGGTAGTGGTGTCTTCTCAAAACTGTCATGTGTGCATTGGTACTGCTGGGGTGAAAAATAAAACAGATTCAGAAATTATTTTTAAATGTAATATAGGAGGCAAATTATAATATTGACAGCAAATATGAGCAAACAAAATACGTAAATAAAATTAAAGCCTTTTTTTCTGCAGACACGAGAAGGCAGTGGCATCTTCTCAAAACTGTCATATATTCATTGGTACTGCGGGGGTGAAAAATAAAACAGATTCAGAAATTAAAACATCAGTTTCATCAAAATGTAACATACGTGTAGGATGCAAATTATAATATTGACAGCAAATACGAGCAAACAAAATAGCTATAATTAAAGCCTTTTTTTGCACACACAAGAAGGCAGTGGCGTCTTCTAAAAACTGTCATATTCATTGGTACTGCGGGGATGAAAAATAAAACATCTATCTAGAAATTAAAATAAAACGTTTAGGAGGGGAATTATAAACTTGACAGCAAAAATAAACACAATTTTGTTTTCGAGATTGCACATAAGACAATAGCTTCTCAAGTTCTCAAACTGTCATGTGTTTATTGGTACTGCGGTGAGAAAAATACAATTTGATTCAGAAATTGAAATTTTAAATGGTATCATAAGTGGCAAATTATCATCATCTTGAAAGCAATAATTATCATGCCGTGTTATTAGTTATAAAAAAGATAATATTGTAAAAATCCTCCAAACTTATTTGGTACTCTAGTGCTTTTCGCATACCTCATTGAACTTGTTTGCCAATACGGTATGTCCCCCAAAAAATTACAATCAGACTTTCTGCAATGATAACTTTAAAGATAGCAGATCAATCATAATGCTATTTCAGGGTATACAACTATAACTTATTACCTACATCTTGCAGAAAACCCTATTTGATTTGCTTCAGTGGTCATGGAGAATGGGGATCTTTGTAAATCATGTCATGGGGCCGTTTCTTCCAAGTTTGACACTTGCATGCTCTTGGCACCCAAATGGAAATATTTTGCTCGCAACTGTCAGGGCAACTAACAAATGAATTAAAATTCTGTGCATGCCTTCATATCAATGGTGTGTACTCGTGTGAGGTTTTGTTGTTGAAAGATGTATTGATCTCTCAGAAAAAAAAGATAAGAGAAAGCCATAAAGGAGGAAGAGCTCAAATCAAGTCTTCCATGACTTAATGATTTAATTTCTCTCTTTAATCATTCATTTTCACACCTTACCAATGTTTGCAAAGCTCAGAAATATGATTCCCTTTTTACTTCATTTCATTCATTATTTAATTCGTTAGTTGAATACATGAAAGGAAACAAGCAGTCACTTTCTCAAAAGATATTTTTGTGCTAGAGCACAATGAACAACATTGTATTTGTAAGGCGTGAACACAATGGACAACGCGTCTCCTTACAAAACCTGAAGAGACATCTGACATGATTAACTAAGATCCCCATTCTCCATGACCACTGAAGCAAATCGAATAGAGTTTTCTGCAAGATGTAGGTAATAAGTTATAGTTTCATACCCTGAAATAGCATTATGATTGATTTACTATTTTTAAAGTTATCGTTGCAGAAAGTCTAATTTTTTTGGGGACATACGGTAGAAGCATGGAAAAGCTTTCAGTTTTCCATATTTCTCTTCCCTTATAAAGATATGTATGATTGAAGTGTTTAGATTTATAATAATCTACTGGATAGTTATAACTGTGTACAAAGTCAATGCAATGAGTTAGTGAATATCACAACCGATTTGGAAAGTAAAATTTAAAGGGAAAAAAACATAGATCATGGAAAGCAAATTACACAACTTCACAGTCTTCTCATTCTGTTCTGTAATGTATTTATTAGTCAGGGCTCGACACTCCACTCGCACTGGCCAGTAAAATTTCATTTCGGGTCAGCAAAAATATATAAAAGTCAAATTTATAACCCCTCACATCTGGGAACCTTGTGGGCTATGTGTCGAATCTCGAAGGGAACTTGTGAAGTGGAAGATTTTGAATTGGGTTTTGATATATGTCGACATTTCTTTCTTAGAGCTACTCAGGCCCGGGGGGGGGGGGGGGGGGGGGGGGGGGGGGGGGGGGGGGGGGGGGGGGGCACTCAAATTATTTTTTGACGGGGGGTGTGCCTCACGGAACTCTGAAATGGGGGTCTTAAGAGCTGACTCCAAGCACGAAATATAGGGTCTTTGGAGCTACAAAAACCCTGAAACGGGAGTCAAGGGGTCTAAGGAGCAGACTAAAACTACAAAATACATGGACTTGGAGCTACCAAAGACCTACGGAAACCCTCAAATAGTGGTCCAAGGAGCTGACAAGAAGAAGAATAATGGACTTGGCGCTACTCAACTACCTAGCCAAGTCATTCCGGGGGTCTATGGAACGGCAATTTTGAAAATCGGGTATCTTGAGAGCGGCAATCGGGTGTGAAAACGGGGGGTCTTGTAAGCGGCACATACCCGTCTTACATTATACATGAGTGCCCCCCCCCCCCCCCCGGGTGCTCAGGCACGATAATTATGTGGGTGGTGCCGTGTAGTTATTCAGCGATTCACTAATTTAAAACAGGTAATGTGACTGGAATAAATAAAATTTTCATTATTTATAGGCAAGCAATCGAGAATGAATCAAATTCATATTGTAGAAAGCTTTTCCCTAAAAACTACACGTCGCACATTACATACAAATGTTCAATTTATCCTTGTGATTACCAAAATAGAATGGAAGAAATACCAGCAAGATTGTAAATTTCGCCTGGTTGAAAGTGTGCCATGACAGCACTTTCAGGATCGACCTTTCAACTAAACTGCTGGTGGTATCCATATAAAGAAGGTTATTCAATTACAAAGAATTAAATGTATCCTATTGTACACACACACTGACTCTGTTTAAACCCCTTGCCTAATGGAACCTGGTGGGCTATGTACAAAGTCTATGGGGATTTCAGATATCTCAAAGAGAATGGGCTACTATGGCTCTAAGAAACTGACGAGGAAATAGAAATGTTTAATGTACAATGTGTGTAATATTGTGGCATAATTTGGTAAAAAGGGGTTCATTTTCCTTAATTGTTCTAGGTCCTTCTAGGTCCTGTTTCTAGTCCTTCCCGTGCCAATTTTTGGCACATAAGGCGGGCGCCTATCTCCGGGTTCATTAGCCCTAGGCCCACACGTCTGCTCAATGTAGCGAAAGCTACAGAAGTCCTCTGGTAACTCTGATTAACTTTCCCTTCTCCACTCTATAAATGCAGAGCACCTGGCTAGAAGGCAGAAGGTACCATTTTTAAAGTCTTTGGTATGACCCTGTGTGGGTTCGAACCTGGGACCTCCCGTGCATGAGGCGGACACTCTAACTGCTAGGCCACCATGCTTGGTGTTTCTAGGTCCTGTACATGCTGTACAAATTCATAACTCCTGAATCGAAAGATGTACAATAATTGGGAATACATTGTACATAAATATGGTCAAAATAAGTAGATAATTGAAACTTTGAGTAGTCCTGAGCCTAGGCTTAAAATAAGTATTGGCCATTGGCAAGGGCCACCAAAAATTAATCTTGACTTGAGCCACATGAATGTTTTTTCATGCCAAATTTAACTCGCCCAACTGACTAGGTAACCAAATATAACTTTATTATCAACCTTTTCCTTTGCCTGGGGTTACCCAACGCTCGAAATTGGCGTAGGCCCGATGGCCCGGGGCCAGTAAAAGTTGCGGCCGGGCCAGTAAAAACATGAAAATGCCAAAGTTTGGTGGCCCGATCGGGCCACCAAATGTTTAAACCATAAGAAGACAACATCAAGGAATATGAATCTCAAGTTTGACACCTCTTAAAAACACTAAAAAAATTGTGATTTAAATATTTGCAAGAAATGAAAAGGACGGACATAAAAAGTCGCAAGCGCACTTGCGCTAGTTGAATTAATCCTTATTTATGCCTACAAATATGTGCTATTTCCTCATATGAACACTCTCCCTTGAATTATCTACTTCTTGCATGATAAATCATGGTAAAATTAAACAACTTCCAGAGGTGTGTAATGACTAAAAGTAAAAGCATATTGCTTATGCTGTTTTCTTAATTTCCCACACACCCCCTGGAAGCCTTTGCAACATGTAGAATATAAACATAGAACAACCAATCCACAGAGGGAGTATGTGTGCATACTAAGACCTATCAAAACACATGTCTAACTTTTCACATTCATTCATATTGCAAAGTGCAGTGTGCTTGCCTTTGTGATACCGTCCGCGATACCGTCAATAAAGGGGAATAATTTCATCTTTCGGATCATTATTCATATTTTTGAAGGTATTAGAAAGAATCATTTTTACAAGGTAGAGACTTGTGACTACTTGGAATTATTTTAGCTTGTAAAATAACAAAGATTTAAGTGATTTTATTTCCCGATTTGAAAAGTTATCTTAGCTATGCTCAGTCCCATGTGTGTTTTTTTGTGTTGGAGATTTTATGGACCATAAAATAACAAAATCGTACATGGAAAAGAGCTTAGTTTCATCAGTTGATGACTCTTAGATGAAACTGCTCGATTCTAGGTTTTGTTTTGTTTATTCAGTGATGGATTTCTTTAATGATGGTGGTAATTTTAACACATAACTTCCATAATTTACCAATTAATGACCAAGTAGTCATGACCATTGTTTTTCTTTGTTTGTAAATTTTATTTTCGGGCCACCAGAAAAAAAGATAATTTCGAGCATTGGAATACAGTAACAAATGAGGCTAAACATTGCCCAGTACCCTGAAACTATGAATATGGTTATTGTTTTAATTTTACTTTTGTTTTTCCTTATTTTTTTCGGGCCAGTAGATTTTGGTTTCGGGCCACCAAAATTGGAAAAATACTAATTTTACTGGCCCGACCGGGCCACCAGCAAAAAAAGTTAATTTCGAGGGTTGGGTTACCCTAATTATGCAGTTTCAGGCCATCCCAAATTGATAAGTCTTTTATTTTTCTCTCCTATCACGGACATCATTGAAAAGGAATAATGTCTAGCCTTGTCTGAATGTGGAATCTGGGTTTGTTTACTTCCACGCAGTTCTTCTCTACATACATACAAATTTATACAATTTAAAAATAGAGGAAGGGGATGCAAAAATACATGTATCGCATCCTTGAATATCATAAATATGACTTGGGTAGGGTAGGAGTTAGATTTTTCTATGTATATTGAAATGTTAAAATCCATATATAGGTACTGACCAGATATATTTACACACATCATTTGATCAATGTTTTTCCTTCATTTTGTCATTTAATTTTACCCATAACATTTAATACACATGCCGGTTTGTGATTTCCACTCTCCAATGAATGCCTCACAGTAATACCTCACAACACGCCCCACTGAATTCGAGATAGGGTTTTTCCTCCTCATTTGGCAGAGCAATCAGAGCTTGTTTTGTGCCGCTCCATCGCGCTAATTCACGACTCACAGTTTGCGTTTGCGTTGGAGGCTCGACATTAGCACTTGCCCTGTTGCCCGGGGCAAGTCAAAATTGATGTCGGGCAAGTCAAATTTGGTAAATGGCCTAGTTTGGTTGCCCGATCGGGCAACTAAATAATTGATGAACTATGACTATAAAAAAACACTCTAAATCTCATCTAGAAATAAGCGGGCAAGTCAATTTTCTGTTTTGGGCAAGTAAAATTTTAAAATCCATGATTTCACTTGCCCGAACGGGCCAGAAGAGAAACAAGTTAGCGTGAAGATTTGCTGTACTGAACCCACACAGAAGGCAGTCCTTCCTTTTCAATGTCATTTCTGAACAGTTTATAAAAGGAGATACTTGACTATACCGATTCTTTCAGAGAAATTGTTTTTTGAAGAGTATTTTTGTTCATTTTAGTCCATGTGAACATTTATTTTTAACTCAGCCTTCAAAATAGGTGTATGTACAAGTAGTTTGCTGCTTTATGAGAGTATCACCTCAAAAACTAAAATAAATTTGTAGCACATTCAGATTTTACAACAACCAGGGTAACTTACAAGACAGTATTTGTACATTTGACGTATACTTCTTACCAAGCTTTGGGCGCCGCTACAATTTGGCATCCTTGGAGACGCCTTTTGTTTTTGTTGATGCATAATAATGAATTAAAATTAGTCAGTTTGACAACGGGCTATGCCCGAAATTAGCGAAATATTACCGAAAAAAAATCCACAGAGTATTTTATTAACTTTTGTTGTTTACTTGAACATACATATCTACACAAGCGAACAATCAAGTTGGATATTTGATAAAAATGTTCAAGCTGTGACCGATTTAGTACTTTCATAGAGGAAGCATCATTTTGTGAGTTATCGTCAATTTCTTATTGTCTTGATCGATGATGAAAACTGTCATACAGTCATACATACAAATGTAGACAGGCATCAACCATTGTATTGAAGATTCATGTTTAATCATTATACAGACAATAAAACACATCTTGTTAACCACTCGAACGCCTTCAAGCTCAAGTCATAAAAGAATCAAATATTGTCTTTTGTGAGCATTTTCCTCTAGAGTCTAAGTATTTGATACCACTTCTTGCATTTTTATGTATACTTAAAATTCCAATTGAATTGAAGAAATAATCTTGAGATTCTTGAACTAAAGTTTGCATTGTTGACTTCTTGATTATTTTTTTGTGTATAATGTTACGTTTGACTGTCCTCACTATACTTGAGTAATGCTCTTAGAATGAAGGAAGAATGATAAGCCGAAGCATTCCTTGACAAATTGAAATCCTCTACATGTATCTACAGTATAATATTGCTCTTATTCGCGTAAGATGAAGTGAGTATAAAGCATCAACAGTTATTTTTCCCCTATAAAGTGACATCAGTGGAAAAATACAGATCATGAATGAAGGCTTGGATAATTTAGCCAGGGCTCCACACTTACTTTTTGGGTCAGTGGCCTGGTCGGGCCAGTGAAATAATTTCTTCCCCTTTTTTGGTGGCCAGAAAGAAAAATTTACTGGCCCGAAAATTGTATTTCATAAATATCACTCTTTCCTGATCAAACCTGTGGTTATAGATGAAGCATGACATGGAAGAAAACAAGACTTTTCTAATTTTGTCAATGTCAGGTTGAAAATCTGCTTGCCCGATCGGGCCACCAAAATATAACTTTATAATTTTAGCCCTTAACATAGAGATTGTAAATCAAGTTTCATAATTCACAGTGGCATCATACATCCATGGAGTTCATGAAAAATAAATCATATTTTTCAATGTATGACATAATGACATGTTTATAATGCATAAGGTACAACATATATTACATGTACATTATAATTATGGTTTCATACATTTTATACAGTTCTCTGTCCTTGGCCTTCAATCTCAGAGTCTGTGATAATAATCGGATTACGTTCGACAATCTTGACACGGTTGACACAGTTATACATGTTTTTAGTCTGCAAGAAGGTTTGATGGATACCTTTTTTGCAAGGTATATTTATAAATACCTATTTTAATATTACTAAATTAAGCCGAGACACCCAAGTACTGTACTACATAAAATTTGAACAATCTGTGTTTGAATACCATTGTACATAGCGCCTTGAGTAAGTATTTGAGATAAGTGCACTATATAAGTATTTATAAATATTATTATTAGTATTATATTATTTGAGATTGTACTGATCAGTGCTCAATAAAAACTTGACACAATTTTGCAGTCATGATTGAATGACAGATGGTGCAGATGATGCTTTCCACTACTGTAGTTAACCCCTTGACCACGGGAACCGAGTGGGTTCTGTACAAAGTCTATGGGAATTTCACAAACTCGTAGGGAATGGGTTAACTGAACATTGTGTACTGGTGTGTTACTTTCCTATATCTGCCTGCCATCCTGAAATGCTCTCATGTGAGTAGGGTTAGGGTTAGCACTTTGTCTGGGAAATGCAAGGCGCAATTCAACAATGGAATACTTTCTTTCATGTTTCATCAAAGGCTTGATAATATTTTTTTTAAACAATCAATTACAATCATCCACAAATAATATTTTCAATTAAGTTTTAGTACCGCTAGGAACAAACTGTAGTACCAGCTGGATAACATTTCTTTTTGTTATAATTATTATGATCTAGAGGAATTGACAAATCTGGCTAGAGTCTGTACATATTATACATGCATGTACTTTATGAAATGTCACTATCCTTGTTTTGGGAAAATGTAGTCAGCATGGCTGTTAAGTTTTTACTAATTACCCAAGCTAAGAAATCATATTGGGGGTTCAAACACCAGGCCAATACATGAAACATATTTAGGGTGGTCTTTTAAACTGCCCAAAGCTACCAGTACCAGCAAAAATCATTTCAATAATTCTGAGAGTGCAGCCTGCCTGTTACTACGGTTGTTAACAAATGACCGAGCATAAACTAATTTACAAATAATAGTGCCGCTCGTACCACAAATTGTCCTTAATGACTATTCAAAACATGATTGATTATACATATTTACAGCTCCATTGAGTGGCACCACTGACTTATATCACTATCTATAGAATTACACACCTCTTGGGAAGAAATAAATCTATACTAACAAGCAAAGAAAAGTATGATTGAGTGAACAAATGAATGCGAACAAGTTGCCAAACAGGTCATGGGTCAGTAATTTTGAACAAATTCATAATATAGTGCTTTACACCAAGGAGGTATCGCAGAATGGTTCGTAGAACCTCCTGGACTGTTAGTGTTCCCACTAATCTACCTTGATACACATGTATCTTGGACAGGGGGGTAGCTACAAGTATTTATGGAGGGGTAAGGGTTGTGGGCACTTACAAATCAAAAAGGAAACAATACAGAAAAATGTATGTATTGTTGGGTGTCCTGGGGGTGGGTGTATTCTGAAGTTAAAATTTATTTTATCTACGTCATATCTACGTCACTAAAATATATTTTAGCAAATCGCTATTCCTTGAGTACAGTGTAATATTTTATTGACGTAGATATGACGTAGATACAATAAATTTGAACTTAAAATCGTTTTCAGAATACACCCCCTGTACTGCCCCCTCCCCCGTATAAATAACATAAAAGTGGCAACAAATGTTTATGTTATTAAGAAAAACAAAGAAATGAACCAAATCATGTGTAGATGATGTGCCCCCCCCCCCCCCCCCACTCATCCTCATCCCAACTTAGTTAGCCCACACTATGCCACTAATCCTGGGGCAATCCATTACACTTTACAGGTGTATTATTCTTCTCTATCTATGGGGCAGTAATAACAGGACTATCCTAGAAGGGATAGGAGTCAAAATACACCCCCTGTGAAGCTCTGTGAAGCCTTTGAGTCTTTGCCGCTTTTGAATAGGTCACAATTAGTCCCTCACTCGTCCTCTGTCATCCCTAGTATAGCCCCAGGGGTACCAGCAAATGAAATTCTTTTCTACGAGTGAACCATGCATAAGAGTATGAACGAGGTAGTCCCAATAAGAAATCACAATATAAATAATTGTTTTTTTACCAACCAATTTTATTTGATTATGTTATAATTTGATCATTATTTTTTTCTTCATTTACCGACGCCCTGCAGACACAGATAGTGGTGTACTTTACATAAACCTACATACACCATGTACAATGTATGCCTGCACAGACTTAGATTTAGTTTGGAAGTCCTTGCACTATATTACAAGTAATATGCATTAAAAAAGTTTTACTGGTATCTATTGCTTGTTGTTGTTTTTGTCTTTTTAAAATTAATTCTGATTATTTTATTTTGATATACATTTTACATGTACATTTTCAGGTTTTTTTTCTTTTCTTCAAATCATAGTTAACCAATTAAATTAAGATTAATAAGATAATTTGTAGATAGATTTTTTTATGTAGAACTTTGTAATAGTGTTTACAAAATTGCAAAAGGGCTTACTTGTGAAATCCTAGTTACAGTAAATTGTTAGATTGCTCGAGATCTACGGTGCCCCACCCCTGCATGGGGCTAGTTGAACTAGCAGAGCTTAAATTCTCCCTTTTTCACCCCTGCAAGTCAAGAAAGGGATTAACTTGTCATATACAGCAAATACAAGTGGCACAGTATTGCCAGATGTAAGGTTGATGTTTGGAATCCATATTTGTGCTATTATTTGACCAGGGGAGTGTTGCATAAAGAGTTTCAATCAATTGCAAAGTTGTGATTAAATGCAAGTCAGAATATGCGCCTAAATGAGCATATCTGATTGGCTCAAATGCGCATATTTTCTGACTTTCGTTTAATCGCAGCTCTTTATGCAACATGTGCACCACCCTGAACTTCGTCTCAACAATCAAAGAAATTCTAAACTAACAGGATTTTCCCATTTCATGTTTTCTTAACTAGTACTTATAATTTTGATAATTTTCTTTCAAATAAATTGTTAAACAAATGTATGGTGACAATGTCAATGATTAATAATGAGAGAATGGCTGCAGCCATGAAGGTAATTGTCACAATTGAGCAATTGTGTCAACTCAACAATACAGTGTGTCACTGTCAGTGCCAGTGAATAGGGTAAAGTCGTGAAGGGAGGCAAGGAAGCTCAGTTGGGAGCGCATCCGGCTTGGACGGCCGGGATCCTGGTTCAAACCCAACCATCGGATGCGTCTTTTATCACGCAATAAATTTGACCTAACTCCCATTGTGTATTACGGCCTCCCCCGTGCTTCCTATGCAGGAAAAGGATTCACGTAAAACACTCCGTCCCTCGGTAGTCAGAGACGGTCACACCGGCGCTAATGTGCTTTCGTACTCCTTTTCCTAACCCTAACCCTAACCCTAACCCTAACCCTAACGGCTACGTGTT
>JBAMJV010008312.1:0-107500 GCA_037951105.1 Echinarachnius parma
CACAAAAGTAGAAAGTAATTGTTAAATGCAATGTAAAGAATGAAACAGTAGCCAAAGTCAAGTAACATTTCATGATGTTTCTTGATTCATAGTTTTACATTTTATTCAACTTTGAGAAGAGTTCCTGGTCCACATGACCCCCATGTCTGTCCGCATAGGTTTGTGCTCGTGTTCAGTGGTTAGTTGCATGGTCAGGCAACTGATTTAAAAAGTATCTCCATGTTCATTTATTTACGGAACAAAAGGATTACAAGACAAACGAACACAAGGAGAGGTTTCAATGAATGACCATCATACCGTGGTGATGAATAGATCTAAATCTTGTGCGCAAAGCAATTTTAACATTGCTCGTTTAAAATGCTTGCAATTCGATAACTACAAGCTCAATTATTACAAATTCGGTATCAAATGAAAGAGTAATAAACTATCTTTGCGATGATATGGCAATAAACATAACTATGTTCACTACATAGGATATTGCTGGTGGAAGTTGGGTTCCGCTTTTTTGTAAACACTCTGTACATACTTAAATGTAATAATGAAATATGAGACCTTTGACATCTGACCTTTGACCTTGTTTCTCAAAATAACATACAAATGTTTAATTTTTTGTCTGCACAGTGCATATTTGCAAGTGATTTGTTTCATGTAACATGATTTCAGAGTTAGTACATGTAAATGTTTGTTTTTGAATTGGTAATTATCCGAGTGACCTTTGACCTGTGCCTCAAACAGTTTCAGAAAATTGTCTTTGACCTACAGTTCTCTTTCTAACATTGATTCTGGAACTTAATTGTGAGAACAAAAAACAACAACAATATTTTGAAGGTCTGTTGACCTATGACCTCCCATGACCCCATTCCCAATTCAGGTCATATACTTCACTGGATGCATACCAGTATTATTATCATGTTATCCTTCAAGGATTCTCAAACTGTCTTGATAATAATATAATTTTTGCATATTTTTTAGCTATGTGACCTTTGACCTTTGACCTCATGGACCAAAATCATATCCAATTACCCGTACCTCTAAATACATGGATTGTACAAAGTTTGAACGAAATCCATCCAACGATTCTTGAGATATTGCACAAAAAAAGAACACTGATGTACAGATGCACATACAGACAGACGGACGTACAACCCCTACACATACATGACTTGGGTAACTTTGAGATGGAAACATTATCAACTGACCCAATTCATATAATTATAGCATGAGCAATGCCCAAGCATACCTACAAAAAATATTTTACACTATTTGATTATGTCAACTGTGTTATTATCAATGGGAATCCAGTAGGTAGCGTCACGGCGTTACACAAAACGTAACGCCGTGACCAAATTGATATTGATTAGATTAATAAGTGGTAAAAGATAATGCTGCTATTCAGCATCCATATTATAGCCCTATGGGCTAATACAGAGAAAACAAAAAATTATTTCATTCCCATTCATATTTTTCCAGAAATATTAAAAATATCTGTTTTTAGTGTAACGCCGTGACATATTGATGACTGTTAATGAGACAGTCACTGAAGCGGAACGAAGAGCGAAAATGACGAAATTGATATTTATCTGAAAAATTGAAGCAATGATCCTATCAACACTGAAATAAAATTTTATGAAAACTCCTTTTCGCAGTTCTTTTATGCTTAATATGTAATTGAATGTTTTGCGAAAATAACTGAAAATTAGTTTATGCTATATATTAACAATAAAATAATAGTTTACAATTTTTTTTTTCAAAAACAAAATGCATTTTTGGAAAGTTCAATCTTTTAGCTTTCATTTGATACCAAATTTGTTATGGTACAACGAATTTGAAAAATCAGTGGTTATGTCAATGTTTGCTTGGAATTGCCCCAAAGATAACAAAGTGACTGAATTGTTTTCCATTTACAATCAATGATACAGAAGAGTGATATAATGGAAGAGGACTTTCCCAGGGGCTCTGGATCCAGGCCTACTCCATCCAAAGGAAGACTCAAGGAGAAAGTGAAGCAAGCTGCCAAGACAGCAAAAAAGCGCCCCATCAAAGATGTCCTTTTTAAAGTGAGTTGCATGTGAACTCTTTATTTCCTGAAAACAAAATGTCAACTTTATAGATCTATGAAATGTTGTTGACAAATTTACATTGAGTAGCTTATTTCTAGATAACAGGGCTCTCTTTCAGGTGGCCAAAATGACACATAGACTTGTGTGCAGTAGATCTCCTTTTGTTGGTGGTTGCTAATATATGAGTTTCTAGTGGCCAAATGTAAATTGTAGTGGCCATTGGCATCCAGGGCACTGTCTGCTGAGGGCCCTGTTCTCTACATACATGTACATGTATGTCACATACACAAATTACCAAGACCCATTTAAAGCTGATTGGCCAAGAATGTTGCTTTGTGATGCTTCTTGACCATGCACGCTCTAATAAGCCCTGCCCACCATGTCCATGTTCTCATGGCACGGCAAGAAACCCCTGTGACACCTCTAAGGTGCTGCAGATGCCATCGCACACTTGGTGTCGCTAGGAAAAACAATGGCTCACTGATGGTTCAAATATATTCAATTCTGGTTCCTAAATTATGTCTATGTATAAATACACTTATATGCGGGTAATGTGTAAGATTCAGGATTTTGACATTTCCTAAATGAGGGTTTCTTAATTCTACCTGCTATACAAATTTGAGCATCAGAAATCATGTTTAAATATGTTTTTTCATTGAATGAAAATGATCAGTTTATAGCACTTGAATGGATGCCGATCTTTGAAGCGGTCCGTTTTCGTTAAAAATACCAGACAATTCTTAAAGCGGCCATTAATTGAAGAATTTAGCTGAATTTCGACCATTTGATCAAACCATTTGGTTTCCTTTGTACAAGTATGCATTGACATGTAAATTAATTGTTTTTAATATTAAATGTAAAATTTAAAATTTTCTTTTTACAAATTTACAAAGAGTTTATTTCTAGACAAATTTTACACACAGTTGACAGTTGACACATTTCTCTGAATACCACTTTTGTTATTGTTCCACACCATAATGTACACTGATACGTCATTAAAGTGTATTGAATTTAATGTTATTACAAGGCTCGACACTCGCACTGGCCCGCTGGCCCGGGGCCAGTAAAATTTCACTTGGGGCCAGCAAAATGTATAAAAGTCATATTTTGGTGGCCCGATCGGGCAAGCAGATTTTCAACCCGACATTGACAAAATTTTAAAAATCTTGTTTTCTTTTATGT
The DNA here is from genome assembly GCA_037951105.1 of Echinarachnius parma. NCBI lineage: Eukaryota > Metazoa > Echinodermata > Echinoidea > Clypeasteroida > Echinarachniidae > Echinarachnius > Echinarachnius parma. The sequence goes on from JBAMJV010008312.1 coordinate 3,243, forward strand.
CATGCTTCATCTGTAATAACAGGTTTGATTAGGAAAGAGTGATATTTTGAATAGTAAAAAGCTTACTCATGAAATACAATTTTGGGGGCAGTAAATTTTCTTTTGGGCCACCAGAATAGGGGAAAAAACGATTTTACTGGCCCAACAGGGCTACTGACTAAAAAGGAGAGTGTGGAGCCCTGGGGGTGTATTCTGAAAATCGTCTTATCTTTTGTATTATCTTTTGTCATAAGTCCATAAGATAATACACCGCTAAAATCGTCATAAATCGGTATTCTGAAAATCGTCTTAAGGGCATCATATCTTTCCCTGACCACGCCCATTAGTGCTGAGTTAACCAATCAAAATTGTTGTTACAAAATGTTTATATGCCCCCTCAGCCAATCAAAGTGGGTTAAATTGCGTATGCGTCGCATTTTCTTTAAATGCGCGCATCTAACTAGCTTTGCGCACACATAGAATTTTCAATCAAAGTTCAAGAAATTTATATATTTTGGTCAAAGAGTATTTTTGTAAGAATGGGATTTTCATATGGTTAGATTTTCAATGGAATTTTCTCCCCCTCACTCTTATTTTCTAACTTTTTCGCACGTAAACACACCTATACACACAACAAACATAGGGAGCTCTTTAAAATCTCAAATAATTGTCTTTAAATATGTTTAAACAAGATATAACAAAAGGAAAATACTGCCCCATAGCTGTCTCGGCATATGAGTAGAATTTATGATAATTTCATGATGAGATAAAAGATAAGAGAGTTTTCAGAATACACATTTTCCACCTCTACTTGCGCGAACGCGCTTATCAATAATGCGTGGCAAGGCGCGCCAGCTAATAGAGGTTAACAAACTTTCAGAGATAATACAAAAGATATGACAGTTTTCAGAATACCGGTTTTGTCATAAGCCTAAGATAATACAATATTAGGGAAAAGACGATTTTCAGAATACACCCCCTGGTTATTATATGGTTGAATTTAAGACAAACAAAATTAAATGGGTCACCTAAATATTATTAATGTCTAAGTCACTCGCCCAACTGGGCGACAAAAATTAATGTTAAAAACTCCTGTAATTTTATCTTTGTTTGGGGCCACCCAATACTGGTTGCAGGCCAGCAACATTTGATGAGTCTCTATTTCATTTGCCTGACTGCCAGTGACTGGGCCACCAGGGAAGTCAATATTATTTCTATCAATAATGTGAAATAGTATCATAATTCTGTGTCCAGTTCTGCCATTGCATACTGTACTATGTAGCAAGTAGTGGTTGATGGTTCTTTACTCTGCACTTTCAACATATTTCATTGATCAGGAGACTGAAGCAGAGGCTCCAACCCAAACAAAGAAAAAGAAGAAGAAGGTGAAGGAGGATGAAGAGACGTCTGCAGAGATAAGTCAAGAGAAAGAGTTTGAGGCAACAGCAGAGGGTGAAGGCCTCTCAGCAAGACCCCTGTCTCAAAAGGTACCGCTGGAAAAATCCCTTTGTCATTAAAGGACAATGAAATCCAGACAAATTGTTGTATGCACTATAAGACACTAAATATAATGAATAATCTCTGCAAATTTGAGCACAATCGGTCAAGAAATAAGAAAACTATGGCTCTTTGAAAAGAGCCATGTATTTCTTCGAGTGACTCAAATTGACAACGCACTCTGGCAAAGTTGTGGACAACTCCCCATACATTTTGTACACAAAATTTCAGTTTTGTTCAATTTTCTTAAAATTTATGTTTACCCTTCGTTCGAGTTCAACGTATGTTTTGTAGAATGCTTTTATACATAACATATCATGAGTTGGGGGAATGGAAAAATGTGACTATGAAGAAAACTGTAAAAATGGGAACATTTGTGTACAAAACATATGGGGAGTTGTTAAGCCTGGGGCCCGGAAGAAAAAAACCCGGACCGGCCCGGCCCGGAAGTTGCTTCAGATTTTTTACCGGGTCCCGGACCGGCCCGGAACCCGGTAAAAACTCATCAGAATAAACGCTGTTTACATCATTTCTCTGAAGTACAATTTGGGCTTACAATAGGCTGTATTGGCATCGTTGAAATAGCTTTGATTTGAAGCTATTGACGCTTCTATTTTGTGATGAATCGGCATGTTTACGGTGTTATTTTTTACTAGTTTGACAACAGGAAAAATTCAACTCGCGCTCTTGACGGAAATTTCAGAATTACGACGAGTTTTTGATTGACTTATATTCGTAACGTTTTCGATTCATTTTGAGGACGCAATCGTTGAAATCACGGCACTTATTTCGACTTATTTATCGTCCGTTTGAATTATTAAATTAAAGAATTACGACGAGTTTTTGATTGACTAATATTCGTAACGTTTTCGCTCAATTGTTTAGGACGCAATCGGTAAAATCACAGCACTTCCTTCGACTGAGTTATCGTCCGTTTGAATAATTGAATTAAAAATTAAAAATGCATGCCACGTTTTCGCTTCATTTTGAGGACGCAATCGTTGAAATCACGGCACTTATTTCGACCTATTTATCGTCTGTTTGAATTATTAAATTTCAGAATTACGACTAGTTTTTGATTGACTTATATTCGTAACGTTTTCGCTTCATTTTGAGGACGCAATCGTTGAAATCACGGCACTTATTTCGACTTATTTATCGTCTGTTTGAATTATTAAATTTCAGAATTACGACGAGTTTTTGATAGGACTTATATTCGTAACGTTTTCGCTTCATTTTGAGGACGCAATCGTTGAAATGACGGCCCTTATTTCGACTTATTTATTGTCTGTTTTAATTATTAAATTTCAGAATTACGACGAGTTTTTGATTGACTTATATTCGTAACGTTTTCGCTTCATTTTGAGGACGCAATCGTTGAAATCACGGCACTTTTTTCGACTTATTTTTCGTCTGTTTGAATTATTAAATTTCAGAGTTACGACGAGTTTTTGATTGACTTATATTCGTAACGTTTTCGCTTCATTTTGAGGACGCAATCGCTGAAATCACGGCACTTATTTCGACTTATTTATCGTCCGTTTGAATTATTAAATTTCAGAGTTACGACGAGTTTTTGATTGACTTATATTCTTAACGTTTTCGCTTCATTTTGAGGACGCAATCGCTGAAATCACGGCACTTATTTCGACTTATTTATCGTCCGTTTGAATTATTAAATTAAAGAATTACGACGAGTTTTTGATTGACTAATATTCGTAACGTTTTCGCTCAATTTTTTAGGACGCAATCGGTAAAACCACAGCACTTCCTTCAACTGAGTTATCGTCCGTTTGAATCATTGAATTAAAAATTATAAATGCATGCCACGTACAATGTTGTATTTCGTACTTATTAATCTTTATTTTGTTTGTTTGAAAATTATATTTTTGCTATAATCAATGCTATTATGGAACGATGATGGATTTGCAAGTTGAATTTTTGAATAAAGATTCTGATTCTGGTGATATGATTTGGTGGAAGAAAAGTAAAGACGATTGTGGCCAAGAACTAAATGTATGTCGTGTGCGTAGAGTGATGATTATTATTGAATAAATCGATGGCATTCCTCAGGCTACTGTGTACGTGTGCGTGTGCATGTGTGAATCGGGGCATCTGCTTCGAAGCGTGTTTGTTTTTTTCTTCCCGCCGACTAGTTATGCGGACGTTAGGGAAAGCCGGTTAAGCCGCCATGTGCGAGTACCCCGTTTTAATACGAGGTGCGAGTCGCGATGTTTGCGACTATGAGAATAATTGAATAATGCTTCAAAGATCAAGTTGATTGTAATGTGTTTCGAACTTTATATAGCATGAAAGGTGATTTATGGACATATTGAAACGAAAATGCAATCACGATTCCCTTTTTAAAAGAAAAAATCGCCCCATAGCATTGCCGTATATTTTGTAAAGTATACTATTTTTAGTTTGCCCAAGTGACTTGGACTTGAATTCCTCTTTATATAAAGAGTTGAACATTAATATTTGTGATGAACGTTACGGGTTAAACATGGAGCGAACACATTACGAATATTAGTTAATCAAATCTAATAATTCTGAAACATCAACATTATCAAATATATGATAATTTCATGTTATAAGTTACTGAGGTCCGAAGAAATACGTTTTCGCTTTATTTTGAGAACGCAATCGTTATCATTTTGGCATTTATTTCGACCCATTTATCTTCCGTCGGACTTATTAAATAAGCATACTTAGAATATTGATTTTATTGACTATATTCGTAACGTTTTCGCGTATTTTGAGAAAGCAATCTGTATAATTTTGTCATTTATTTCGACCCATTTATCGTCTGTCGGACTTATTAAATAAGCATACTTACGATGATAATTTTTTATTGACTAATATTCGTAATGTTTTCGCTTCATTTTGATAACGTAAACGGTAAAATCACGGCATTTATGTCGACTCATGTATCGTTTTCATGATCGCAAAATAAGAGCAGGCAATATCAAAATGATTGCCTATAAATCGATGTCAAACTAATCTGGAATATCGTTATCATCTTCTTGAAATTAGCGAACAAAGTTACGATAATGCGCTTCGAGATTATGATGCAAAATAAATCTGAAACATTGATTTCATCATTGCAAAATAAGAGCAGGCAATATCAAAATGATTGTCGCAAAAGCGATGTCAAACTAATCTGGAGTATCGTTATCATCTTTTTGTAATTAGCAAACAAAGTTACGATGATGCGCTTCAAGATTATGACGCAAACTAAATCTGAAACATCGATTTTATCATCGCAAAATAAGAGCAGGCAATATCAAAAGGATTGCCGATACAGCGATGTCAAACTAATCTAGAAAATCGTTATCATCTTCGTGAAATTAGCGAACAAAGTTACGATAATGCGCTTCGAGAATATGACGCAAAATTAATCTGAAACTTCGTTTTCATCATCGCAAAATAAGAGCAGGCAATATCGAAATGATTGCCGATAAAGCGATGTCAAACTAATCTGGAATATCGTTATCATCTTCTTGTAATTAGTGAACAAAGTTACGATGATGCGCTTCGAGATTATGATGCAAAATAAATCTGAAACATTGATTTCATCATTGCAAAATAAGAGCAGGCAATATCAAAATGATTGTCGCAAAAGCGATGTCAAACTAATCTGGAGTATCGTTATCATCTTTTTGTAATTAGCAAACAAAGTTACGATGATGCGCTTCAAGATTATGACGCAAACTAAATCTGAAACATCGATTTTATCATCGCAAAATAAGAGCAGGCAATATCAAAAGGATTGCCGATACAGCGATGTCAAACTAATCTAGAAAATCGTTATCATCTTCGTGAAATTAGCGAACAAAGTTACGATAATGCGCTTCGAGAATATGACGCAAAATAAATCTGAAACTTCGTTTTCATCATCGCAAAATAAGAGCAGGCAATATCAACATGATTGCCGATACAGCGATGTCAAACTAATCTAGAAAATCGTTATCATCTTCGTGAAATTAGCGAACAAAGCTACGATAATGCGCTTCGAGAATATGACGCAAAATAAATCTGAAACTTCGTTTTCATCATCGCAAAATAAGAGCAGGCAATATCAAAATGATTGCCGATAAAGCGATGTCAAAATAATCTGGAATATCGTTATCATCTTCTTGAAATAAGCGAACAAAGTTACGATAATGCGCTTCGAGAATATGACGCAAAACAAATATGAAACATCGTTTTCATCATCGCAAAATAAGAGCAGGCAATATCAAAATGATTGCTGATAAAACGATGTCAAACTTATCTGGAACATCGTTATCATCTTCTCAAAATTAGCAAACAAAGTTACGATATGGTATGCTGAAAAAACTTTGATATGCCCAAGAGAAAATGATACCCCCAAAAGCCCCCAAATATCTGAAACGGAACTTCATCGAATTGTCGACAAATCCCGATTTAAAAATCAACTTATTTAGCAGATATCGGAAATGTTTTGACGTTGTTTTGGTCCCGTTTTCCACTTACAAAAACTGCGAAAGAAACTGGAATAAGTGTGTCATTCAAACGGGAATTTAACTTTTCCAAAACACATGTTTTTTACCGGGTTTTTTTCCCGGGTTTTGGCAATCGTCTCTCCAGCCCGGAACCGGCCCGGACCCGGTAAAAAGGCCAAACCCGGCGGGTTTGGCCCGGCGATCCGGGCCGGGCCCCAGGCTTAGGAGTTGTCCACACACTTATCAGAGTGCGTTGCCAATTTGAGTTCCCCATAGGAATAAATGGACATCTGCAAAGAGCCATAGTTTTCTTTATTCTTATCCGATTATGCTCTAACTTTCAGAGATTCTTCTTCTTAATCTCTTCAAGACTATGAAAGCAACATTTTGCTTGGATTTCATTGCCCTTTAAAGCTAGAAAGTAAAGTAAAGTTCTGGTTTATTGGGTGCTTCAACAAATAACTCGGCAGAGCTTAGTGGCGAGAGTAACCTTTAGGTCTGTATCTTTATGTAAAATAAATATTGTTCTTGAGAGGAGAAAAACATTTTAAAATTAAAGTCAATAGCGATTTTACAATTGAAATCAAAGCTGTGAGAAATATATTTTTGAAATTTAAAGATCTTACCGTGTAGAGGAAAAATGGCAATGGCTACTCGCGTATTATAATGTTAACGCGCGCCCAGTTCGCGCACTGTCTTTATTTAATTCTTTATTATTGTACACGTACCCAAGTGCGCAAAACAAATTTCACGCGCGCTATGCAAATTTGGGGTCATCCAACTTTATCACGTCTTCTTGAAGTTATTTTTAGTCATGCGAAGTAAACATGGTTATTGTGACGTTATAATGAAAAGCCTGCGTATCAAAGTGCGTGTTCATTTTGAACATCGCGCTCTGCCCATTCACTTTGTACAGGATAATTGTACAGTGGTCGGTCTTTCTATTAAGCGTCTTTGATATAACATTAAGTGGGAAAAAAATCATTCACAATTTTAAAGAAAAAGGGGTTGCACGATTCAGGTGCACATCCCCTCAAATGGAAGTTGGTTGAAAACGAAGCTAACTTTACCAGGTAACCCTTCATGCATATATGAGATAGCCACCATGGTAACATTAGCGTGACTTCACAAGCATTGTCATGATACACACACTTTGAAAGTGCTGTCATTTGATCCCGCAATGCATACTTGGCGTGACCTTTTTGGGGGCGCGTAACTTGCATTCTTTTCAACTACCGTAAAAACCCTGTGTATAAGACGCACCCGTGTATAAAACGCACCCCCAACTTTCACAGGGGAAATTTTTTTTGTTTTTTTGGACACCCTGTATTTTTAAAAAAAGACCCTGAAGTGCTGTTGGAATGCTTATGCCACTGGTCTAGGGCATGACAATAGCTTAATGTTGAATGTAGCATTAATCAACATCATTTTCTCACATAAAAATAGTGGTTAGTACACAAATTGCACATTTATTGATCAGTAACACTGGTGCTCATAAATATTCATATTCATATTCATGAATATTCATGAGCACCAATACTCACTAAATATAATGCAATTTTCTAAATTTACTAACAACTATTTTTAATTATGAGCAAAATTTATAACCACTGGTTAGAAAATTGCATATTTAATTAGTACTGCTGCTCACGAATGTATGAATATTCATTAGCAACAGTATTACTGCTCAATAAACTTGCAATTTTTACATCTGTAACCAATATTTTTTGTGTGAGAAAAAGGTATATCTTGCTGAATGCTACAACTGACAGCAAGCTCTTGTCATGCCCTAACACATTCAACATGACTACAGGGTGTCCCCCCCCCCCCCCATATATATATACCTGTGTATAAAACGCACCCCCCACTTTGAAATTTTCCGACGGAAAAAAGTGCGTCTTATACACAGAGTTTTACGGTAATGGATTTCCCTGTTTAGATGTGAAACTCTGACGTTTCTGCTCATTTGCATCAGGGGTTACCCAGTAAAGTAAAAACAAATTGAACCAGTAGATGCTGCCTATCTGTGGTTAAAACTTCATATGCTTATTCAGTTGGGATTCTAGTATGTATATATTGCATTTCTGTGTTCAGGTGTCTGAATAGTACCCTCTTGTGGCTGTTTAAACAAAATTAATGTAAACAATATAAATAAATACATTTATACATTTCTTATTACCTTTCACATTTTTAATACGGTAGAATAACTTTAGTTATCAATGATAACATACAATATTTAGCAACTAAAACATTAAGTTTGACCAGTACTTTTCTTTCCTTTTAATACAAAGTTTAGAGAGAGTTACAGTGTATATCCTTATCAACAAATCTAGCCTTGTGTTAATTGATTTCCCCCAGACTATCAGTGAAGGCATGCAGGTGCTGGCAACCGTACAAGAGGTCCATGACTATGAGATCATCCTGAGTCTTCCTGGAGGTTTAACAGCCTTTGTCCAGATCACTGATGTGTCGTCTCTCTTCACCAAACAACTTCAAGAAATGGGGGACGAAGATGACTTGGACAATACGGTACGTCTTATTGCAGTAAACTCTTAGTTTTTTTTCCAGCCAAGGTAGATCTTAACAGCCAAGAAAGTCTGGAGTTCTAATAAACATCCCTTATACTGAACACCAATTGATGTGTCTTTTCTAAAACAAACAACTTCAAGAAACTGGGGCCAAAGATTTCTCTATGCCAAACATAGTACATCATCTTTACATTTTATTATCATTAATAATTTCACATTATTTTGTCTATAAGGAAAACCTTTGTATCTTGTCTCTATCCACCAGACAACTTCAAGAAAATTTGAGAAGAAAATGATTTTCTATAAAAACATGAACAAAAAGATGATTTGGACTATTGTATAGCAAATAGAACATCATCTAAGAATGTGTTAAATGAAATGTAAATCATAATTTACGTGTACATAATAATAAAATAATAATAATGGTCATTTATAGAGCGCAGTCATGTCTGTGACTCCTGGCGCTATGATTACCCATGGTCATCAGGTACAGTTCAAACCCACAAAATGACATTCCATACCTTTTCAACTCCTTGAGGGGCATACTAGCCTATATGCTGCCAATGGCGCAAGGTTTAATACCCGACCATGGTACCCATTTATACGCCTGGGTAAAGAGCAGCAATTGTGGATTAATTGTCTTGCTGAAGGACAAACCCAGTGGGTATACACAGGGTTCGAACTTGGGATATCATGATTGGAAAGTGCGCCCTTTACCAATCTTGCCACACCACATCCACATGTAGTTATATGGCTATGGATGAATTTGAAGTCTCAGGTTGTATGCAAAGTCTGCCAAGTCCTGCATTTCCTACTCTGTATGATATCAGTAAAATGAGTATGTTAGCTTTCTAGATCGCAGTATCCGAATTTGGATATTTTTTACTACAATCGAAAAGCGTTCCATAATGATTAACAATTTTATTTTAAAGGGATCTTCTAGTAACTTGGTTGACATGTGCAAAAAGTGATGAAGTTGATAAAATGTGTACTGCTGTGATCTGATATGTCCCCTGACTAATGTGTGAAAATTCAACTTTAAATGGATGTTATATGGCTGAGTAATGAGCAAAAATGCAAAGTGATATTCACTGACTCATTGCACTGACTTTGTACACAGTTACGACTATCCAGTGGATAGTTTAAAATCAAAACACTTCAGTCGCAAATATCTTTTTAACGAAAGGGAAATTAGACAAACCGAAACCTGTCCCATGCTCTATTAATATGAATACAACAAGGTATGAGAAAACCGCTAGAGTTCCAAGTAAGTTTTGAGGATTTGGACAATGTCACTAGATCCTTTAAATACCTCCATAATAAGGGAGACATTTGAAAAATCAAAACCCATTTCATTTTTCTGTTACCAATAGCCAAAGTAAACAATAAGTTACAAGAGATTTGTGAAAGCTCCACGTTATTTTGGTTGAATTTTAATGGATCACTTTATTCTCAATGTTCTAGTCTTTATCACAAATCTTCATTTGTTTGTTCTCTAGGATGTTCCGAATATCAGAGATTTCTTCCATGTTGGTGACTTTGTGCCCTGTGTGGTCAAATCTGTGAGCTCGTCTAAGGATGGACACAGACGCATCAGGGCCTCGCTGGACTACAAGGATATTAATGCTGAGCTGGGCATCTCACTGGTCAAGCCTGGCATGGTAAGCGTATACATAGTAATAATACAGTAAAACCACATTGTAATGAGCACCTTGGGCCCATATCAGGTATCTTGTTATATCAGTGCTACAAGGGAACCAACACTCAAAGCAATTTTTCTAATTAATGAAATTGGTTTGCCTGTATCGTCAATAGGTCAATGAATTTTACTGGTATAAAGAAGGGTTGTGATTTGACTGTTCAAGCACTACGATTCTGGTTACTGTCATGCTGAGGATTTGCTTCCCCAACTCTGGCTTTGAAGGTCCTTCCTGATTCCGATTCACTAGGCTATACAAAATAGAATTAGAAAATTAAACAAGATTTAAATGAAATTTAAGACTGAAGTTTAATTATGATTCTACGAAGCATTGAAGATCATGGTTACACTGAATCTGGGCCTGTTTCATGAAAGGCTCTTGGCTTAGACCGTCTTAACTGTCACGTGACTGACTGATCTACGGACTTACGGATAGTTTATTCCGATCACAAAGGACAAGGTTGGAAGTATAATAGCAAACTGACGCTTTCATACAAAACGTGTTGCCGTAAATGTCAGAGTTATACCAAGGTTGTGTACGAACATAGTTATGAGCCTTTCATGAAACAGCCCCTGGGTATGCAAGCAATGTAATATCACTTGTGTCTTTGATAACAGGTCATGCATGGCTGTGTATCGAGCATTGAAGACCACGGCTATACTGTGGATCTGGGGATCAAAGGCCTGACTGCATTCCTGGGTAAAGAAAGCAGCAAGAAGAAAAAAGCTAGTCAACTCTGTGTAGCTCAGCGTCTATCCTGTGTGGTGAAGGAGGTCAAGGCCAAAGGTCGCTCTGTCATTCTGACACACAACCCCCTGATGGTGAAGAAGGCGAAGGCCACCACTACATCGCACACAACGTTCTCAACCATGATCCCGGGCACAAAAGTGGAGGCTATGGTTACCAAGGTATGTCATATGATAATGGTTGTGGGTTCAGAAATTTAATTACATTATACACTTCATAATCTTCTGCTGCACCTGTATGCAGATATTCATGATGCAATGGAAAACAGAAAAAACCACTGCTGAGAACTGCAAATGTTAGTCAAATAGAGCCAAGCTTTCAAACCTGGCAGGTTCTTTATCAAGACACATGACAATTAACTGTTACTTCTTGCGTTAGATGTCATTTGCCTTGATAAAGAACCTTGGGGATGCTTCTCAAAGATTTTGAGTCAAACTTAAGTTGGACCTAACAATTATGGAAAGCCATTTGTAGCCTTGGAGTAAAAGATATTCAAAAGCAAAAATACAAGTATTCATAGGCATACCCCCCCCCCCCCCCCTTACACGACTGTCAACTAAGGTGTACTATGTGTTGATTGATGCATAGTCTTTGGGTAGATGGCAGCTGAACATTTTTGAGGTTGATTATTTTATTGAAATCTAAATTCTGTTTCTCCTTTATAATGATATTACTCAATGCTTTCCCTAGATATTTCCTAACTGTGTAGCTGTAGACGTCTTGGGCCTGTACCAGGGCTGTGTGGATGTACTACACCTTCAGAACATTGCAGATGATCTGACAGACCTCCATATTGGTCAAAAGGTAAGCCAAATTGACCTGATGGACATGGGCCAAATTGGACAGCTAGATTTTCAAACTTACAATGACAGAATGAGAAAATGTTCTTCCAAAATGTTTTTATGAATGTGAAAATGAGACTTGGTGTACTAGTACTAGCTAGTTTGGAAATCAAATTTAATTTGGGGGCTAGAATCACTTTTGTTTTGGGCCATCAGAAATTAAAAGGATATTGTTTTGCTGTCTGAACTGGGCCACAGACAATGTAACAAGGGAAACAAATTAAACCAAATTTGGGGGCTACTTTTCAAGCTCACTTGCATGAAAATAGTACTCTAAAATTTGTTTTGCAATGAATTCTATGGGGGCTCTTTTATGATTTTGGGGGCTGAGGCCCCATGGATATTTAGTTAGTGTGGAATGCTTATTTTAATGGTGATAAAAAGTATGATAACAACTGACAAAAGATAAAGATTTACCGTAAAACTCTGTGTATAAGGCGCACTTTTTTCCGTCGGAAAAAATTTCAAAGTCGGGGTTCGCCTTATACACAGGTATAGGATTTTGGATTTTTTTTTTAGGGACACCCTGTAGTCATGTTCAATGCATATTACACTGGTCCAGGTCATGACAAGAGCTTACTGTCAGTTGTAGCATTCAGCAACATATGATGACATAAACGGTACCCCGGGGTACCAGACGAAAAGCCGCCATTTTGTTTAATTATTTATTTAATTTTTAGGGCTGTACTGTGGGTATAGCGTGCATACAATCGCGCGCTGCACTGCATGCACAACGCAATAGTTGCGGTACGGTTGGACGCAAGATGGCGCTACACAACGGGGTACCGCGTGTCATCATATACCTATTTCTCCCACCAAAAATATTGGTTACAGATTTTAAAATTGCAAGTTTATTGTGCAAAGACTGCTGCTAATGAATATTCATACATTCGTGAGCAGCAGTACTCATATTGCAATTATCTAACCAGTGGTTATAAATTTTGCTCATAATTGAAAATATTTGTTAGTTTATTAAGAAAATTGCATTATATTTAATGAGTATAAGTGCTAATGAATATTCATGAATATGAATATGAATATTTATGAGCACCAGTGTTTTTGTACTAACCACTATTTTGTATGTGAAAAAATGTATATGATGATGAAAGCTACAATTGTCATTAAGCCCTTGATATGTCCTAGACCAGCGATGTAAGTATTCCAACAGCACTACAGGGTGTCTAAAAAAAAATACAGGGTGTCCTAAAAAAAAAAAAAAAAAAAAAAAACATTTAAAAATTTTTTTTTTTTTTTAAATTTAATAGAAAGTTGGGGGTGCGCTTTATACACGGGTGCGCCTTATACACGGAGTTTTACGGTAAAGCTTATGTAGCAGCTTATGTAAATAGTTGTATATGACTGGGTGTGCTCACCAAACTGGGTTGCTGCTGCTATTAAAGGGTAAAAGGATTCACCTGCAAATTATTGTAGAAAATTGACCCTTGTTCATGTCTTTCATTGATTGCAATATTATTTAAATTAGAAAGGAAATGGATATTTGTTTACCTTTTTAAAAAGATCAAATCTGCAACCATAACAGTATATATTGTGCAGTTATATAATTCCCCTCCCCCTCCCCAACACACACACACACACACACACACATACTTGTAGGCTCTGGCAAACAGGAATATGGTCATTATAACCTTCAAACAGTGCACCCCTGGTTTTGCCGGTGTGTATATACAATCAGAGCCCTGTGTAAGGTGTATCCTCGTTGGCTGGTATTTACACCCGGGCCTTTAAAAAGCTCACACACACCAAAGACCTAATTTACACTGAACTATGGACTGTGAAAATAAATTGTCATAACAAGTTTTATAATTTCCATTTCATTCCTTTTTATTCTTCATTGTAGCTTGATTCTGTGATAGTGTACAACTGCCCCACCACAAAGACCTTGGGTCTTAGTTTCAGCAAATCTCATCAGAAGTTAAACTATGACGCAGAAACTGACCTCATCGGTGACCTTTCAACTGGCGACATTGTCAAGCAAGCAACTGTTGTCAAAGTACTGGGAAAGAATGGTGCTGTGCTGCAGCTTACTCCCAAGACAAGGGGCATCGTATATGTGAGTGAATCTTGTTAACGTGAAACTTTTGAGAATTCTGTAAGAACAAAGAACAAACAATTCATATTTTTCCTGGATTAACTTGGTTTTGGGGAGGAAATGTGTGAAACTGCGCCGTACTGGCAAGAAAAGGGCATGGTATATGTGGGTAAATCTAGTAAAAAGAATCCTAGATTTTCTTTTAACTAAACATTGAGGAGCATCCATAGGAAAATCAACTTTTAACTCAATGTTTGGGATGAGTTTATCTGTTGGATATGCTGTTGGATATTGTTTCATAAAATTGTCACATAAAATGTGATTTAATTGAATTAATATTCATTTTGTCTGTATTTGAATGAATTTAGCAATCTCACCTGAGTGACGACAAACAAAGGAAACCCAACTTGCTCAAACCGGGAGACAAAGTGACCTGTCGGATTCTTAACTTCAACTTCTTTGATGGACTGGCCATCGTTTCTCTCAGGAAGTCTGTTCTTGAGAAGCCTTTCCTGGGGATAAAAGACATTCAGCCGGGCATGCTAGTCAAGGTAAAAACCAAGCAAATTATTTATTTTTCGTGTCATAAAATGTGAATGCAACTTTTCAAAAAAATTCTTTATAATATTTCAGTCAAATTTTGTCTGACAAACTGACAGATGATATTAGTAGTATGTGTTGATTCAGTATGTTTTATTATTTTCTCAATTTATGGATAAAAGTTAGTCGTCTGAAAAATGATAGCCCATTAAAATTTGGCTTCAAGTTACAAATGATTGTGAGCCCATTAAAATTGGGCTTCAAGTTACAAACGATTGTGAGCCCATTAAAATTGGGCTTCAAGTTACAAACGATTGTGAGCCCATTCAAATTTGGCTTCAAGTTACAAATGATTGTGAGAAGCCCGATGTACATGTATGTCATGTGTACTCTAATGTGCATCCATTGTATTCTATAGGGAGTGGTGGAGAATGTAGGCCCCAAGGGAGTGGCTGTGAAGATCCAAGACCGGGTCCATGGGTTCGTTCCAAGGATTCACCTGGGGGACGTTCCCGTCCAGAAGCCACAGGACCGCTTCAACATCGGCTCAGAGATAGAACTCAGGGTAGGTCTCTTGCATACATGTATATATTGCACCATCTATCAAGAATTTCTATTCCAAAGTGACACATAATAATGTTTTATATCCTCATTTGTGACACACATAAACGATGAAGCCAAGCTTAAAGGGATAGTTGAGTTTTGGTAAAGATAGTACAGTTGAAACTGAATTTTAGTAACCAAAACATGTACAATTACATTACAAACTAATAGTTCTAACTCCAACATGCTCGAAAGGAATGAAAAATTACAAATGACTAAGTAAAAAGCTGGTTATCATTCAAAAAGAGCCATTCAAACTTTAGAGGGCGCTCTCTAAAAACTCATTGGTTTCAACCATTAACAATAAAATATTGTGCATGTGATGTTTTGTTGAAATAATGATTAGATAGAGAGATAATCAACAACTATTTAAAAACCTCTTTTGTACATTTTTGAAAAGAGGAAGCATTTAAAAAAAAATTAACGGCTGATTCAAAATTATCGAATAATTGTGGGGTCCCACAATTATTACAAATAGTTATGTTTATATGATATTTCAGCCATTTCTGAACCGATTTTGATCAAATAAAGTTTATTCTGTCATTAAAATTGTATGCTCTTTCAAATTTGACACTCCGTTTTTTTACCTAACAAAAAAGCCCTCTATACCAAAACTCAACTATCCCTTTAAAGGGATCTAGTAACATTGTCCAAATCCTCAAAATCCATTTGGAATTCTAGCGATTCCCTCATACCTTGTTGTATTCGTATTAACAATAGAAGCATGGGACAGGTTTCGGTTTTTTGAATTTCCATTTTGTTAAAAAGATATTCACGATTGAGGTATTCAGATGTTAAACTATCCTCTGGATAGTCGGTAACCATGTACAAAGTGAGTGCAATGAGTTAGTGAATATCACTTTGCATTTTTGCTCATTACTCGGCCATATTTATAACGTCCATTTAACTTCAAATGTTCACAAAACAATATACATTGTATCAACTATTCATCACTTTTTGCACATGTCAACAAAGTTACTAGATCCTAATAAGATGAATAAAGACCTTTGTATCCTCTTTTTAAGTCCTGCTAGTGGATTCAGCCAAGTGGCCTGTATTGTTTGCCAAAAATAAAAAGATCCATTTTGTTATCCTTTGCACAAATGTAGAACTAATAAAAACAATTATATAAATATACTTGAATTCATAGTTTAAATTGATTTACTGTTTATGGAGAATTAATGACTCAGGAATGTGATGCATTTCAACTTTGATTTTGCTACAGGTGCTGCTAGTTGACGCAGCCAAGCGGCGAGTGTTGCTCACCCATAAGAAGACCCTGGTCAAGTCTACCTTACCCCTCTTGACATCCTACACCCAACCCCAGCAGGGCATGTGGCTTCATGGATGCATTGTGGCTGTCAAGGAGTTTGGCTGTATCATGTCCTTCTACAATGACATCAAAGGCAAGCTGCATTTCCCCCTTAAACCCTTCAGGGCCCCATTGCAGAAAGAGTAAAAAAATATGCACTTTTGAAACAATCGGATTTGTGCATTTAGTCACATGATCTGACTTGCAATTAATTACAACTTTCCAAGATTGTAAATACAGTATACACTATCTGTTTTCATTATGTCCATTAATATACATTCAATGGTGAATAGAGCTACAAAAAAGCACACAGTCAATTTATGTTATTACCAAAACTGCTAATTAAATCCACAAGAATACTACATTTCTGCAAGACTTCACCACATAATGCATAATGACAAATACGCTGTGGCAGCACTTTTAATATAACCAGATTAAAAAGATGAGTTGGCTTTAAAGCTTGATTCCAAATTGTTCTATCTATGAACAGCAACAACATAAAATATGTTTGCAGGCCACTGTTATAGAATACATTTTTAATGATAAAATGTCTAATGAATGATATGTTTATTCTACAGTATATTTAATAACTTGTCCATTTAAAAATTCATTATTACGCAATCAAAGATCTTGAAAATTGTTCCTCTGATAAAACAGGAATCATTCCTAGAAGTGAACTTGGGACGGACCGATCTGTGTCGCCAACTGAGAACTTCTACATCGGGCAAGTCCTGAAGTGTCGTGTCTTCAGGACCCACGACCCTGATACCAAGAAACTGACCCTGTCTCTGCTGAGGGAAGGTCAACAACAGAAGGGTGCCAGCATTGAAGCAGGAAAGGTATTGCATTGTGATAACAGTGATGATGATGATGATGATGATGATGATGATGATGATGATGATGATGATGATGATGATGATGGTGATGGTGATGGTGATGGTGATGGTGATGGTGATGGTGATGGTGATGGTGATGGTGATGGTGATGGTGATGGTGATGGTGATGGTGATGGTGATGGTGATGGTGATGGTGATGGTGATGGTGATGGTGATGGTGATGGTGATGGTGATGATGATGATGATAATGAGATGTTGATGATCGTGATGATGATGGTGATGACGACTATGACAACAAGGAGGGTGATTAGGAAAAGGTGATGATGATGGTGATGATGATGATGATGATGATGATAATGAGATGTTGATGATCGTGATGATGATGGTGATGATGACTATGACAACAAGGAGGGTGATTATAAAAAAAAAAAATAGAAACATTGCAAAATGTTAATGAAGGCACAGACAAATTTTGCTCACCTCATTTTCTCCTCACCTTGGTTTACTATGGTTGACCATGGCTACACCACTAAGTGTTATTATCCTTCCTTGCATCAGATCACCAAGGTTAAAGTGACACGAATCAGGGCAGATGGACTGGATGTAGTCTTGTTGCCTAGCAACCAGCCAGCATTCATTCCCAAGATGCATCTGTCCGACTTCCCAGACAACTGTGGGAGTCTGCTAGCCAGCTATAGTGTTGGGGACATCATTGACCAGGCCATGACATGGAGTTACAACGTCAAGACCAAGACATATGTATCCTTAACCCGTTGGCTGCCTATATAGACTGAAGTTGCACACTTGGATGTGCAAGTGTCTGTGCTGCTCAGGAAATAACGAGAATGAAGTCCTTTGTATTGTTCTTGAGTTCACACACTGATTATGATCATAATATACAAACATTTATATTGCACCATCAATCTAGAAATTCTATTCATAGGTGCGCAATTTTGACTGTACAAAGAGCACAGATTATATCTATGGAGCATTCATTCACGGATGATATAACTTCACAGCAATAGGAATGAGATTTGGCGGACCATAAATTTGTTTGATTCAAGAAAGGGAGCCATTTTCCTGACTCTAGAAATATGTGACATACTTTTATATGTGGTAATGCTTTTTCTTCATAAGACTTACATTGCATGCTTCAAACTTCTTGTACATGCAGACTAAGCAAACAATATATTTTTAATTACTTGGGCAACCTTTTCAATCATATAAACTGTCAATTTGTCTCATTGATTCTTTTTGTGTTAAACATGATTCTTTAACAAGCAAATGTAATTTAGTTCATTCCTTGTCAATCAAAATTAATTTGTCCATTCCTTTGGCATAATTTATTTTGTTAATTTTAATTAATTAAAGTAAAATTGAATTGTTTACATTCCTTGACAAGCCAATGATCTGTCAGATTGTGTCATGCAAACCCCTTCTTGTGGCAGCAACTCGAAGCAACAGTGGGATTGTAAAGGAGTTTGATGAGCTACAGACCGACCTGCTGTTGTTGGGAGTCATGCGCCATGCTATGTCCTATGGAGTCTTTGTAGAGTTTCCCAACAACATTGTTGGGTTAGCACCAAAAGCTGTAAGTTCAGACACTTCTTTAGGGGTAGAGGAATTCTTCTTCCTTGGTAGCGACCACAATCAACTTGCTGATTATTCTGTCACTTTGTAGGAGGTTGAAGTTGCACATAGTGGCTCTGTATGTCTCATCCTCTCAATCAGTTGGCCAGACGACAATTAGCGTTGGCTTTAGCATAATACTTTTGGTTGTGTTTGGATGATTTAGCCCCCAAACCAGTAAGATCAGACTCAGGATTTAGCAAAGCTAAGCCAATACTTATTTTGGGCTTATCTTTACTGTAACAAAAGTGGAAGTGGTAAAAATGAAATGTTTAGATGCTTTCACGGCAGGAAAAGACAGAGAAGTCATGTTGTGGTTATTTTAAAGGTCTATCGTACGACACCAAACTTTTGGCCACAACATATCAATTTTTGTAAATTTTGCACAATTGTCCTATGATGTAAGACAAACATTTTGTGGATCAGTCGTGGCATAAAATAGGGCAGTCCAAATTTCAAGGCACGGCAGATTTTTCATTGCACGACACCCATTTCTTCGTACGACCGTTGTACATCGCAAAACAAGCCACAAAATCCCCCAAATTGTTGTTGTGAACCCATTGTAGGTCCATTGTGACCAGGGCTTAATGCAGACTAGAAGCATGAATCATTGTGCTTGCATGTCAGCAATATATTGTTGTCTCTCTCCAAATTGCATGAACTTTTTCTGGCATTGTCAAATGAATTTCTGACAGATACTTCCAAGCAGTACTAGGTCAGCCAAACTTTCCGGGAAAAGTTACATTAGTTGACATTGAGAATAAATGTTTATTTGCATCAATTGTCCAACATAAGCTCAACCTCTTGCTTACCGTGATAAGTTTGCTAGTTTTTAATCTGATGAGCAAGCTCATTTTCAGTCATTAAATTATTTCTAGTCAGTTTCCTCTAGGTTTGAATTTAGTTTTTAATCTGTTCATATGTTTGAACTCTTCTGTATAGTGCAGCTTTGTTTATCTTATAGTGATTTACTTTTGTAAATTTTGTACTTAACATTAATGTTCCGATTCATTTGAATTTGAATGTAACAATTGCTATATTGTATTATTTATACTATGTATGTTTTGATGTTCAATGTACACTGATCCTTTCAGCACTGCTGCTGATCAGTTTGAAATGTATACCAAAATAAATAAATAAATAAATAAATAAATACTTCTGTATAAATTGCACTTGCATGATGTCGTTTATAAGGCATGGATATTTTGATGAGCTATATTATACAGGCTTTTAATTATCTCGCAATTTCTTGAAAAATGTCAGGCCATGTCGGATGATTTTCTGACGGACACTTCCAAGGCATACCAGGTCGGCCAGACATTGAGGGCAAAGGTGACGGAGGTTGACCTGGAGAAGAAACGCTTCCTGGTCAGTCTGAAGGCTTCTGACTGTTGCCATGGTGATGATAGCATGGGAGACAGTCTAGAGGCTCTTGAGGCATATTTCCAAGAAAGGGACAGGGCAGAGATTACTTTGAGGGAGAAGAGAGGTAAATACCAGTTTTTCTTGGTGTAAGTTGGCTAGTTGTTTGGGCACCTGTCTATTTATTAGGAGGTCATGGGTTTGATTCTCACCAGAGTCTGATAGAAAGAGGCATAATGTAACAATGTAAAAATTAAAGCTCTTACTTTCTAAAGACCACCATCCCATTTTCTATTGTTATCTGTCCATGTAGTCAAACAACATAACAAGTTACCTGTCGTCTACACAAAATCATAGATCAAGAAAGGGAGTAGTTATCTTTCAAAACATCATACAATACTTTTAAAGAATTTAAATGAAGGACTCATTATAATAAGGTACAGTTTTGCATCTATCTATACAAATTGTAGCTGTTAATTGCTGTTATTTTGCCTGAGATTGGCTATGAGTAAAGGCCTAGTCCCATACATGTTTTTTGTGTTGGTGATTACATCGCACATCGAAAGGGCTTAAATTGAATCATTTTATTTATAAACAATGATATATTACAAATTAAATGTTGGACTATATATATTACTTTGTGGAATTTGTATCACAGTGGTGATTTTAATTATGAAATTTTCATGAATTCACAAATTAATGACTGAATTTAAATTAAAAAAAAAAAATGAATTATAGGTAATCATTTTCTTTTGTTTTTCTTTGTTTTTTGGGGCCACCAAATTTTGGTTTCGGGCCACCAATATTGGAAAAATACTAATTCTACTTGTTTGATCGGGCCACCAGCAAAAAAAAGTTAATTTAGAGCTTTGTTTTCTGCCAAATTCACCTTTGGTTGTGGATAGCGTAAAATCATCCTTTTTTCCTTCACTGACCATACTTGGGAGTCTGGGACATTTTTCTTTCCTAATCTTCCGTTCTCCAAGAAACTATTTATTTTCATGTCAACCATTCCTCTGATTTTCTTTCAAGCCTACAGACTCATCAGAGTTTGCCAATTCTAGGATTTTTTATGAGAATATGCTGTAAATTATACTTCTTCTTACTTCTGCCTGGTGAAAACAAAACACAAGCTCAGGGTCATATAGCTCAGATTCCAAAAAGAGCCCTCAAAAGTCATGAAATATTCCCAGTTAATCTTGAAGCATTCAAATCAAAACAAGTTTCAGACTTCAGAGTTATTTTTTGTTTGCAGTCAAACATGAAAAGGAGCCCAGGGTTTAAAATGTTCACCTTTGTCCCCCTCACACAGACTACAAGCATCTTGTATCACTCAGTGTGGGATCGGTTGTGCACGGAACAGTCAGAAGCACTCAAGGCAAGGGAGTTGTATGCTCACTTCCTCATGGCATAGATGCAATCATCAGTCAACAACACATAGGTAAGACTCACTGGAATGCAACCCTGGAAGTGGAGATTAAGCAGCACTCGGTAGAAGTTTTTACTTTGCAATAATGGGAAATACAGCAACAATATATCTGGTTTGCCAAATCCTAGGTATGAGTATTGATTTTGAATGTTTGATTCATTGAGAGCAATAATCATTGATAAAGATACTTTTTAAGAAAAATGCTTGGACTAGATACTTTGTAGAATGTGTGTTATTCCAAAATCAAATAGTCGCTTTTATGATATTTCATTAACAAAAATTAGGGTTTATCCTACACATTCGTTCATTTTGTTTACAACTTTTTTACTAAATGTCTATCTTTTTTTTCTCCCTTCTGTTCTTCGCAACACAGATGCATTTAAAAACTCTACTACAGGCCTGAAAGGCTTTCTTTTCTAGCAGTGTGCTGTCCATATAAAACTCTTTGAGGAGCAGGCTCTGTTGAATGTTTGTAACGGGTTAATTGAATGTACCATACAGGTGCTGTGGATCATCCTAACCCTAACTCTTTACAAGCTTTCATGTTCAGGTTTATTTGTTTGCATGTTGTATAATCCTCGTTGCTTTACTTTCCTTTTCTTTGCAGGTGGCAAAGCTAAAGAGGGAGACAGTATAGAAGCTCGTGTGCTACACATAGATCTATCAAATAGAGTCGTAACTCTATCTACCAAACCTAACCTCTTAGAAGGATGCAAGAAATCTTCAAAATTGAAAGCCAAGAAGGTACATTATGTGATGATGTTCATTTGTTACATTGGAGGGAGAGTTTTGTTGTAGTTCAGAGTTTTTAAATAAATGGGAAAAAAATATTTCTGGCCAGTTTCCTTTTTGTTTGAATTTGATTAATGAAAAGCTGCATCACTTCACGTGATCCATCGCACTTTCCTTACAAAAGTTGATTTAATTATCCTTGGGTTAGTGCCAGGTTTATATAGCTTTTGACTATTACGAGCAATTAAAAGGGTTTCAAGGGAACGTCCCCCATTTACCAGTCTAGCAGTCTCAGATTTGATTCCAGACAAACCCTTTTTTGTGCTCATTTTCATTCATTTAAAACAAATAAAATTTAGTTTTAGAGTTTTTGTTACATGTGCATGCAGATGATCTCAAGATCCGAGTTCAAACCCTGCCCACTCCGTTTGTCCTTCAGCAAGACAATTTATCCACATTTGCTGCTCTCGACCCAGGTGTATAAATGGGTACCCGGAAGGATGGAACGTAGTTCCTTAGCATTGTGTGCACCTTCGAGGTTGCCTGGCTGGAATGCTCCCCAGGGAGTGGATTAAACGTGCACTTTGTGTGCTGGATTGATTGAAGTATGCATCCAATAACCGGGGTAATAATATAATTGTAAAGCGCTTAGATATGATTATCAATCATATTAGGCGCTATATAAATCAAAAATATTATTATTATTATTATTCATGTTATTTCTATGTTTGTAAATATTGTTGCAAATGACACTGCAATTCAGCTTGTAGCTGCGAATGTGACATTTTGTTGAATACATACCATTATTATTATTATCTATCAAAAAGATTTGAGTAAGATGAATATGCTAGATTTCACTAGGACATTTTGTTGAATAAATACCATTATTATTATTATTATTATTATCTATCAAAAGATTTGAATAAGATGAATATGCTAGATTTCACTAGGAGGGCCCACCACGGGCTCCCCAATTAGGCGCGCACACCTAAACCCACCAAGTGCCTGCAACTGTATATCCACATCATGCGTAGTTTGTTTGCAGTACCAAGAAGAAGAAGAAGAAGAAGATAATGCAATAATGCAATACGGTGTGTGATGATGCACATTATTGCAATGGATGACCTATATATTTGTTTAATTAACCTGTTTAGGTTCCTGGAGCATCAAGATTTACAATTAATCATTGTAACATACTGTACCTTGTTGTGGGCTTAAAGTTATACCTAACTTATTTGCCCCATACGACTAATCAATTGATTGATCGAGTAATCATAAGTCTTCATGTTGCGGGCCTTTAATTTGTCCCAAAGTTTAAATATACTTGGGTTGTGGTTTATGGATAATGCTTGTTATACCACAATCAAATAATATTGAAGGGATTGAAGGATACATTTGTTGAGTTCAAATATTGCTTTAGAAATAACATTGAGCATGAGGTACAAGGTGTAGAGGGTTGAAAATAGTGACTTTTAGAAGCAAACAAAAAATGTAATGTAATGTTTTCCTGTGGTTTGGAATCTGCTTCAGAAATGTTATGTGGTGGAAGGGAGAAATAAAACAATAGGAATAGGTAAGTGATAGTTTTTCATAATTCATAATTTTATCTCAAATGTTTGTTTAGTAATGACTGATGACTGGTTCAGGAAGTGTATTGCTAGTGAATGAGAACTTCATATTTGTCCACTCCAAACCTATGTCAATTTGGCGGGAAAAACACAGATTGTCAATATCAAACGCCATGTTTTCATTGGATTCTCATATACATTGTACCTACATCCGGGTCATGAAGTAAAATATGACTGCTCACTCCGAATCAGGTAGTGTATTGCTTGTGAAAAGACTTTCATTCTTGCCCGCTACATGAAGCAATTATTGAACATCAAGTCTCAACCTATACAGACAGGGTGGCCCAGAAAGGATGCAACACCAACGATCGTTGATTTCATCAACACCATTGACCAAATGTCATTGTTTTTTGTTTGATTGGGTAGAACATTATTTTTCCAACAATATGATACCATGAGCATTGATTTTGGGTAAGGCGTTTGGATCCTAGGGCCATTTTTCTGAGGCAATGTCGTTTCCTTAAATTTACTACTATTTCGTCTCCAGCGATCCTCGGAACACTGAGACATTCTCGCCCCACGGCCTGCCGTAGAATTAGCTGTACATAAGAATGGCTCACATTGTCTTCCTTGCAAAGGGAGAGCAGTCATGCGGTTCTTCTGTACAGCTAATTCTATGGCAGGCCGTGGGGCGAGAATGTCTCAGTGTTCAGAGGATCGCTGGAGACGAAAAAGTAGCAAATTTAGAAAACGACATTGCCTCAGAAATATGGCCCTAGGATCCAAACGCCTTACCCAAAATCAATGCTCATGGTATCATTTTGTTGGAAAAAGAATGTTCTACCCAATCAAACAAAAAACAATGACATTTGGTCGATGGTGTTGATGAAATTAACGATCGTAGGTGTTGCATCCTTTCTGGGCCACCCTGTGTATATATATACCGTATTTACCGGCGTAATCGCCGCATTCGCGTAAACGCCGCATGCCGACTTTGAGCATTGAAATTGAAAAAAAAAAGTGGGAGAAAAGTGCGCTCTGAAAACTGGCGACAAAAAAAGCGGGAATTTAATGGTTTTCCAAATTTTTCTCATCTTAGACTTAGCTTGATATATTTCGAAAATATAGTTACAAAATATTCAGAATTACCTTAGTTTCGAGCAAAAATATAGTTTTTTGAATAGGAACGAGAACTCTAGCGCTACATTGTATTACGAGATTGCCAGCACTTACGAGATTGTCAGCACAGCTGGCTTACGCATGTACATGTACAAATATTTACGTACGTAAACGTTTGTACATCGAGTCAATCGCGTAGCTCGCGAGCACGCCTTAGCACGCGGGTACGCGGCGCTCTGCTGTCTTTGCCAAAACCATTTAGTATCTTTATCATGCGATCATGCGCATGCATCCATAACGCACGTAGCTAGATCGATGGCAGGCAAGCGCGGCGCTGGCAGTGCATTTGTTTCGTAACTTTGAAGTTAAAAACGTATCGGATTTAGAAAATATCGGCAAAAAAGGTGAGAAACCATTCTAGGCCAGGGTAAATGTAGAAAATTTGGCTAAATAATGTTTTATCACCCAATACAATACAGGGCAATACGACCAATAGTCCCACACCTGCTGAAATGTGTTGTTTTGAGGTCAGTCAAGAGTGAAAATTTGACTATCGCCGCGTATGCGCCGCACCCCAACTTTGCTTGTTTTTTTCTAGGAAAAAGTATGCGGCGATTACGCCGGTAAATACGGTATGTCAATTTGAAGGGGAAAACACAAGATTGTCAATGTCAGCTATTGTATGTTTTTATATGGTTTTCATATCCCCTACATTTATCTATAATAGGCTAATAAAAAAAAGATGACCGCTGACTCTGATTCAGGAAATGTATTGCTTGTGAAAGAGAACTTCATTCTCGCCCATTCCAACGCAGGCCAGTTTGTCTACTTCCCAGCAAAGCAGGTATGATCAATATTTCTATTTCCTCTTTGCATTATCAAGTGCAAGATGTTATATTTGTGTGGATATTTTGATTTGTGTACAATTCCCATGAAATAAGCTTTCAGAGTGTAGAAGAATATATATATGTGAAAGAGCATGAGCCTCCTGTTCCAAATTTGGCCAGTTTGTCTCAAGTGTAAAAGGGGATTTAGCCCCTAAATGTAGAAAAGAGCTTCCTTATATCATACCAGGGGTTACCAACCTGTTCAGATCTGTGTTAGCTATACATGTTTATTTCAGGTTTGGGTCTGTGGGAAATGTGACTTAAGTTATTTGTCTCCAATTTGGCAACATCACATTGTTATTTTCTCCACTTGCAGATTTGTTATATTTGTTTCTTATAAAGTCATACATATTTGTGTATAAATTCACAATCTTTCTATTAGACATCACTGTTTCATAATTTTGTATTTAGACATTTCAAGTGTAATTGAAATATAATAAGCACACCATCATTAATACGGTGAACTTGAAAGTTGTGTTAAGATTATTGCCATTTTCGTTCTCCTTTCTCCCTCTCTGTCAGCACTTGAATGACTTCACGCTTGATGAGGACAGAATTTCAGTGGGCCGCTCTGTGCGATTAGGAGAAATAAGGTGAGGAAACGTGATTGAGGGGATTTTGTATGCCCACCACACACTACCTGATCCAATCTGATCCGATGTATGCCCACCACACACTACCTGATCCAATCTGATCCGATGTATGCCCACCACACACTACCTGATCCAATCTGATCCGATGTATGCCCACCACACACTACCTGATCCAATCTGATCCGATGTATGCCCACCACACACTACCTGATCCAATCTGATCCCACAAACGTGATTGAGGGTATTTTGTATGCCCACCACACACTACCTGATCCAATCTGATCCCAAAAACGATTCAAGATCTGAGCTATACACAATGATTTATTTATGCACATCATGCTTTATTACATGTACTGTTAGCTTTCAATATATCTACATGTTGTTGTCATTTCCAGGCTTGAAAATGGAAGGCTCTTAGGAATACAGGTCAAGGAAAGTCAGTCCAAGAAGTTCAACAATTCAAAGGAGAGGGATACCAAGTCCTCCAACTCTATTCCAGGCTCCTACCCGTCGGTTGGTCAGATGGTCAACGCTGTGTGAGTAGCATTTTTGCATACCCGCTTTTGTGCATTTCAACGCATTCTGTTAAAAAACATTGCAGCCTCCAGTATACATTGGCGTACAGACAAATTAGGCAATTCAGGGGTTAAGGTCGTTTGTCCGAATAACATATTTCTTGTTTTTCATCAAAATGAGATCATTATGCCCCCAAATGTAATTATGATTTAGGCTGGAAAATTGGTGTTCTGAATAGTATGAAAACAATATTAAAGGTTCCCTGACATGCACATGCATGTTGCCTTCAGCTTATACACATAACATATTTCTTAACTGTTTGACCATAATATGTTTTGTAAACATTTTAGCAATTATTTTTCTTCATTTTGATAAGACCAACCTCTTAAAAAAACTCTCTAGAGTGAAGTTCCCCCTGTCACATCATCTGTCAATCACTACTCAGTTATTGATAAGATGAACAATACACAGTGGAATTTAACATTTTCCAACCCGAGTGCCTGCCCACAATAGCATTACAAGTTTGAATACAATTCTAACTGACACAATTTCCATTCAATAGCAGTTGCTATTTCAGAAAAGCTGAACCCATCATTAGGACAAGAAAGGCATTGATAAGCTATTGTATGGAAACATGCAGTGCCTGCTATTGTGAGCATGTTCGTTCTGTAATTCCGTCTTTTGTTCCATCTCCTGTTTGCTGACCAGTGATTGACATATGATGTCACAGGGCTGATTTACTCTGGAGAGGTTTTTTTTAGAGGTGGGGCTTAGCAAAATGAAGAAAATAATTTCTAAAATCTTAAAAAATATTATACAAAACATATTAAGGTCAAATAGTTTACAAATATTTATTGGGTACACTAATACTGATAAACTTGTATTTGCATATTGGGGAACCTTTAAAGGAAACGTCCAGACGAATTCAAGCTTCTAATGATTGAAAGAAAGATATTTTAGGTTATTAAAAAAGTAAGATTAGGGCTTCTTATAATTGGTTTTGAAATTCTAATGACACAAATTTGCGAGCAAGCTTGTTCTCTCCCACAATGCACCACTATGTGACGCAAGTGCCTCACTATGCGCCTATCTATGTTTTTTCACTGCAGAGAATGTGTTCTTATGATCGGACCAACGATCAATGCTCAATCATGTATAGTTAAGGCCATATACAATGGAATGCTTCTTCACTGATGGTTTGGTATATCTACTTGTACCCCCTCCTGTCCTTAATATATCCATGCAGTTACAGAGAATAATAACACGCCAAGTGGTGTAGCCCAATGCCCCAAAACAATATTAAGACGCTAATGGAATAAAATAGAAGAATCCATATTTTTAAATATTATCTTTAAATAAATGGCATACACCCCCTTATTCATGCTACACTACACCACTGACTGTTCCTTTGGGATTACTGTACTGCATTGTTGAACCATTTGAAAACACTTGTAACACCTATTGTAACTCGTTTGGCTTTCATCAGAATTTGAATAAACAAAGAGTTTTGTCAACTTGCTTATTGAATTTGCTGGCTATGCATGACCAGCTATTATGTAAGCCACGTGGAGTGATCACAATGCAGCGGCAATGGATTCAAGCCTTTTCAAGAAATGGAGCAAAGTGAGGCACATGATGTAGCGTGGTACAATTTGATTATTTCCTCAGAGTTAATGACATTAGAAAAATCTCTTAGAAATTAACCAAAGTGAGTCGAACCCTGGAATGTACAAGCATATCTCTTGATTTGATCCCAATATACTCTTATTTTTTTTAATCGGCCGGACTGCCATGTAATTTTGTATGAATTTACAAAATGAATGATGCTGATGATGATGGTGACAACGACGATGATTATGACGATCAACACGATGATGAAGATAATAACAATGATTATTATTAACTATTATTATACTTGCAGCGTTCGGTCAGTGAAGGGGACCCAGGTGAACGTTGAGATTGAGGGTGGTGTGCTAGGAAGGATCCCTGCTACAGAGGTCACAGATGATGTCAAGCCTGTAAGTAGTCCAAGTAGTAAGTTGTCAACAAAATAAAGAGATGCGTTTCCCTAACGCGCCAATTCACTTTTGATTCTTTTTATTCCTTTTTTTTTCTCAAAGAGAGAAACTACGTGATATTCACTTTAAAATCTTTAAAATCCAATTAATAAAGTCAATTAGGGCCTGAGTTTTAAACCTTCATAATTTTGTATCAAAGAAGAAATGATAAGCAAGCAATAATATTTGTTTACTGTGCAGGGTTCATATCCTCTTGAGGCTTTCAGCATTGGCAAGAAAGTGGAAGCAAAGGTCATAGGTCATCGCTACGGCAAAAGGCATCAACACCTGCCCATCTCTCACGGTCACCGGGTAGTCTCCCTGCTGGAACTCAGTCTCAGAAAGAGGTAACGTTGCAATCATTATAAACCCTTCACCAAATAAAGCCCATTCAAAACAATAGGGTGTTGTTTATTACGCCTAACCATGACAACATACATGTATCAAAGTCTACATCTAGATTTACCCAACAAATTTCTTGTTGAAGCATTATGAATCTCAACAAACATGACACTATTTGATAGTTGGTGAATGTTATATTTAATTCATGACATAATTAGAGCTATTACAATATTAGGAAAAGTTCTAACCTGCATGTATGTGCTGAGTTTTTATGATTTAGACTCTTAGTTGGGATATTTTTATTTGACCAGCAGGGACCTCATGAGCCATGCACTTAGTATATTATCTACGTTACAATTTCAAATCTAGACAATTTAATATAAGTCTCTTTTGTTCCATTTCCCTGTTTTAGTGTTATTGAGAGTGAAACTCTGCCAAGTGAAGTCCAAGATGTGGAACATGAGTTGAAGGCATTCCAACCAGGCCAGAACATCACTTGCATAGTCAACAAGGTATGGAACTCTCTAAAGACAATCCTATCTACATGCTCTATCCGGCTTGGCAATGACAAGTCGTATTGATCATTAGACAAATGAACATTTACAACTGGGTTTTCGGTGTAGTTGAGTGAGCTATGTTCTTTGCTTTGCCTTTTCTACTTTATGACCCCTATTTGGCCTATTTTAATGGTTATATTTACCATTTTCCATATAAACCGTCATCCCCCAAGGCTCGGTTAAAGGGCCAGTTCTCTTCATAGCTTACACGTCTCCAATCCAAGACATCAGCGCACATGGTTTCTCGACCATGCTGTATGCTGATGATACACGATTGTACGTCTCCATAAACTCAAACGGACTTTGTGATCAAGTGACTAGAATGCTGTCTGCGAGAAGTTCGGGACTGGATGGTGAGCAACTATCTTGTTCTCAATGACAACAAGATGGAAGTGCTTCATCTATCGTCAAGGTTCAGACAATGTCTGGCATTCCCCCCAATTACATCAGGCAATGATCAGGTCCCCCCTTCCAACTCGGTGCGAGATCTTGGTGGTGTTCTAGACAAAAATCTGAATATGCAAGCCCACGTTAATAAGGTCTGCCGGAATGCCTCCTTAGCACTCGTGAGAATTGGCAGTATTCGTCCATACCTCAATAAGTCCAGCACGAAAGTTCTTGTACATGCTTTTGTCTCGCCTTTACTTGATAATTGCAATAGCCTTTTGGTAGGCCTTCCAGAAAAACAAGTAACAAAACTACAAAGAATACAAAATTCAGCAGCGAGACTTGTCTGTAAATCTGAAAAACAAGAACACACCACACCAATTCTAAAAGAACTTCACTGGCCTCCATTCAAATTTTGCATCCATTTAAAAATTCTTGTACTCGTCTTCAATGCTATCCATGGTTTCGCACCAAGCTATCTCTCTGATCTTTTGTCTTTCTACACCCCAGCAAGATCCCTCAGATCATCTAACCAACAATTTCTTCATGTACCCCCACGAAAGACAAAAAACTATGGTGAAAGCTCATTCTCTTTTATCTGCCCCACTTTCAGGAACTTGCTACCTTACGAAATTCGTTCCCAATCCAACCCCAACATCTTTAAAGAACAACTTAAAACCTACCTATTCAAAGAAACATAATTTTAATTATGAATCGTTATAATGCTATAATACATAAGTTTGGTGTTAAGCTTTTAGCTACATCTTTTCTTCAGTTGATAATTTACTTATTTTGAAATTTAAGCTGTACTTTGATTTGTAATCAGTTAAAAGGTACCACCACCCAAAAATAATATTCTTATAAATGAAAGGTAACATCTTTAATATTCCACCAACCAGTTTAGAAAAATATGTTTCCAGAAAAAAGTATATAATTGGAAACTGCATCAACATACTAAAGCATGCATTCATGGGTCTGCATACGCAGACTACCTTTTTGTTTAGGGTGAACGTATCTTCCGGGATTCTATTGTCTCCAAACGTACGCGCGTGAATAGAATTGGCGCACTCTCAGACGTTTAGCACATACGGAACCATGAGGTCATGTTGGTTCCGTAAGTGGTGGTAATTAATTGTATTGTTTATGAGTTACACAACGCTTTGCAAAGTGTTGAGCATCTATTTGATATCACACAACAGTACGAAAACATATAGTTATGTGTTGTTATTTGCCTGGTGGTCCCCTTTAAATTATGTTATTTGATGTATGTAGACATAAGTTCAAATGAAAAATGTAGATTATATGTTTTTATCATGTAAAGCGCATTGAGAATTCCTCTGGTTTTGAAATGCGCTATAAAAGAAACATTTATTATCATTATTATTATTTTCAAAATTTTCCATCAACAATTATTTTACAATTAAAATTAAGAAAAAGATGCCAAATAGAGTGGGATAAGCATAAAAAGTGATGCCTAGAAAATATAAACTTGCTCCAACTACAACTACATTTACAATCTTCCCTGTAGTAATTTATTTGATTGTGAAACTTCCCTTTGTAACTATTGAGTGTTAAATATTGCATGTATGATATTGTGGTGATTCTGCCTTTGTTCTTTCAACAGTGCGATCGAGATATCCTATGGGTGCACATCACTAGGGCAGTGGAGGGTAAAGTTCACCGTCTGAACCTGTCCAAGCACCCCTCAACGCTGCAACACCCAGAGTCCTACTTCAAACCTGGTCAGGTTCACAAGGCAAAGGTCATAAGACAGGACAAGGCTCATGGCATGCTGGAGCTTAGCATGAGTGGTGAGTTGTTTATATAAGATCATGTCCAAAACTCAACGTCCAGAATTAAGAACTGTTTCCAATTGCATAATCAAAGGCTCAGAGGTTCAAAAGATGTTCATAGGAGTAAAAACAAAATACTATTTGAGATATATTCTTCATCAATGTCCATTTCTTAGAATAACAATATTCAGTGTTCCTATCAAAATTACTTGAAGTGATCCATTAACTTTGTCAAATTGTTTGGCTTATGGTAACAGAACAATTAAATAGGTTTTGATTTGTCAAATGTCTTCCTAATTATGGAGATATTTATGATTGAATGGAAGCATTCCATGAGTGCTTTTTGATTGTAGTCAACATCAATGGGCAGTAGGTGTTCAAATCTGAACTAAATTTTCACCTTTTCAAACATCAGTCTCATGAATCAGACACATGGGCCAGGATTCACAAAAGAGGTTTGTACATTCTACATCTATGGAGTGCCATTTGTAAACTGATGGAGAAAGAATGTAAACTCCTTACTTGTTTACAATGTTGATGGTACACATTTTCTAAATGCACCAAATAATTGTTTGTCTTTTCAGATAGTGAAATTTGCTGGTTAGCAAGCACTAACAGTCATATCGTTAGAAATGATAAATTGCTGTACTTGTCTACGAGCAGCACTCCATAGATGAAGACCATGGTTTGAACCATGGTTTGTAAAAACCTCCTTTGTGAATCCGGGCCCATGAAGTCTCAAATGTCACTTTTGTTAAAATTTGAAGTTAATGGATTACCGTAATAAGTGGATCTATATATTTCAATTTCTTCCAGGCAATGCATCCTCTACTCTCGATGCGGGCACTGTGGTCAATTGTAGAATCACTCGTGTCCAGAACAACAAGGTGTCCGTCCAGTTGCCATTTGGTAACCATGGAGATGCTTTGCTCACGGATATCAGTGATGTGTATACTGAGAATGCTCTGGAAAGGCTGGAGGTGGACCAGTATCATAGGTAAGCAGAGCTGCCAAGTCTCCCTTATTCTGCAGGAGCCAGGATTAT
The DNA here is from genome assembly GCA_037951105.1 of Echinarachnius parma. Classification (NCBI taxonomy): domain Eukaryota; kingdom Metazoa; phylum Echinodermata; class Echinoidea; order Clypeasteroida; family Echinarachniidae; genus Echinarachnius; species Echinarachnius parma. The sequence continues at coordinate 36,359 of JBAMJV010008312.1, forward strand.
CCCTCAACATTTTACAGGTCTTTCCAAATGTGAAAATCCCCCTGATTAGGCTAAGATTGTTTCCCTAATTTTTTGCATGTTTTGTATTACTGTCTTCTTGATTGTTGTTTGAAGCCTCCCTGAATTAGACATGTCACTGTTGGCAGTTCTGGGTAAGGGTGAAGGGAAAGGAAGGAGGCACTCATTTTGTAGCCTGCTTTTCTTTGAAATTGAAATTATTACACATGTCGTCAATTTTGCACCACGGACAAGATACATGTAAACTGGGTTCCAAAAGAAACTTATCAACTTTTCAGAGCGACACACATTAAAATCCAAATCATAACAATTACTCATAATTGGGAATAGACTAGCTACAATATCCCTTAGCAAGCTCATCTAAAAAAAAAGTGTTTGCTTTAGTTAACAAAGAATAAAATAAGGTGAAATCGCAAGAGGTCATTTTTCAAAAATCACAGAAACTGCTTGCCTTTCGGACACAGAGCTCGGTACGGACAATAGCCAGTCTAGTGGTTACATAACCCGCTTTGAAGTTGAATGAATAGCTTTTTTCAAAAGTGACCTATAGTTATTCAATCACATTTTCTCCTTTTTGGCAAAAGGAAACTTTTAGTTTTTAAGATATGCTTCATTATGAGAGTGATAGCGTATCTGTGTCTAAATTTAATTCAATTTGATGCTACAGATTTTAGTGAGCGTCGCTCTGAAAACATGATAAGTTTCTTTTGGAACCCAGTTTAGTTGACTTATGGGGAGTGTCTTGCCTTTTGAAAGCCAAATTTCAAAAGTTATGAGGTTATTGTCTTATATGAAAGAATATTACATTTAACAGCTTGCCTGAAAAAATTAGGGCTTGTTCAGAGCTGTATTTTATATACTTAGAGACTTCCAAAGAAGGCAGCAGTGTCATCATTAATTCTTTGAAACCATCTCATTAAGAAGATGCTCCTACCCAAAGCAATGACAGAAAGTTTTATCTAAACATGAAATACAGAAACTAATTAAGATAAAAGATATATCAATCTCCATCATCACTGCATTCCTGATGTGTATTTGTTATTAAACAGGTGCTGTATTTTGGAGACTGCTAAAGAAGGCACCAGCACAGCTGTTTCTCTGCGACCATCTCGTGTCAAGAAGACTGCCCCACCCGAAGGCAGCGATAAAGAGATTCTCACCGTCGACATCCTGACTGTGGGCCAGCTTGTCAGGGGATATGTCAAACACTGCTCCACAAAGGGGGTCTTTGTTAGGTATGTGCCCTGTTTGGAATAAAGATAACTTGATGTTAGGAAAGAGGACGGGGGGGGGGGGGGGGGGGGGGGGGGGGGAGGGGCGGTTGGTGTAAGAGAGGAGGATGCACTGGACTGGATGGAGCATGTCTTTTACGTAATGTCTTTTAAACTTTATATGCTGTACCCAATTCCATCGAGGAAGGAGCCTTAGATAGGTCAATGCCTCTGTTCCTCACTCCACACTGTGAATTTACTTCTTTAACTACCCCTTTTGTTATATGTAATGTGTTTTAACCTGCTGTTATGCATTGTTTTACCATGTATATGATCAATATAAATTGAATTTAAAAATTGAATTGAAATGGAGACGTTCAATCTGCTGTACCTGGCGACCCCTTACTGGGAAAACAGAACTCGGTTAGGACTGATGAATGTTAACACAAAGTTAGAAACATTTTCTTCACCACAAGAAATAACAATTCTTACTGCTAATACCTATAAACAGTGGGACAGAATGGCAGAGGATATTATGTTCAGCGTGATGACAAAACATTGCTCCAAGTGGACCTTGTCAATTTGTTTTAATGAAAGTTAGGGTTAGGTTTAGGATTTGGGTAAGAAATAGGGTTTGGGTTTGATTTGAGGGTTTTTCTTAGGGTTAGAAATCTCACTTGCTTTAACTAGCCATGTCATGGGTTTTTTAGGCAAGGTTTCTTGCAAAAATTGTGGGAAGATCGCCCACGTCCAGAAAATACAGGCTCTATGGAGAATATTATGTTATACTAAAATCAAATTGTTTTCACTTGCCTGCAAATTGTCCAACTTGCATGTAGTATACAAACAAATTTTGTTAAATGCTCAAGTTTAATTTTGTATTGAAGAACAATGTATTTTGTTATTTCTTTCATGCCTCCCTCTTTTTAAAAATAAATTGGAACAAAGATTCAAATCTGAAGAGAAACAATTTACCTATGGCTTGTATGTTGATCCCCTTGCAGTCTTTCGAGAAATATCCATGGCAGAATTCTCCTGAAGAAATTGTCTGCGTACTACGTTGAAGATCCGTCCACTCTGTTGAAGGTTGGGCAGCTAATTACCACAAAGGTTTTGAGGTAAGACAGGAAACCAATGATAATATTTTTAGACTCTTTAACAGGGCTTGAAATTTATAAGCACAGACCACTAAAATGTTTGAATGTCAAATTTTACTTGCCAGACTGGGCAAGCAAAATTAACATACTTGTTAATGTTTTTCTTTGGTTGGGTCTTCTCAATTCTGAGTTAGGGCCAGCAAAAGTTGATACATCTCTATTTTACTTGCCCTGCTTGGCCACTATGGAATAAATTTAATTTCTTGCATTGCTTTAGCACATTGTTTATCCCAGGAGTCTGGCAGGGAGGCCATAATCAAGGCCCACACTAACTATTTTTGCTAGTGTCAATATTGACCAGATAATGGTTTGCTCACAATAACTGGTGACCCAAAGAAAACATTTTCAAATGGCCTATTTCATGGCTTTGTTGGCCTTGTTTTCAATCTTAAATTATGCCTGAATTTGAACCTTTTCAATGCTTCATGAATTTGTCAAAATTTAAAGCACTTTCTTTGGGCAAAATTCATGAAGCAAGTATACAGGTCTTTATTACACATGTCTTCTTCTTCTTCGGGTTAATCTGCCTCCTTCAATCCTGAAGATTCTTGCAGATACATGGATACATTATCTAGCTTTTAACATGTTTTACAACTAGATTTTGAAATTTCCATAGAGTTAATACAAGGTCAACCAGGTTCTCGTAGGCAATGGGTGAACTAATTGTGCATATTGAAATTATGCAATGATGAATGAATCATGAAATCAATGAAGCATGTATGTACATTACTTCTCATGTTTGTGTTATTTTACTGCAGCGTTGATGCGGATTCGGGGAGGGTAGAGTTGTCATCATCCAGCAAGGATACAGGGCTGGAGGATCTTCTGCCTGAACACCTCAGACAAAAAAGTGGTAAGACCAACTGTCTTACAAACCCTGTCAGGACTGATCCACAAATATAACCCCCAAATAACTGGGCTGGGATCTGATATCAGATCACAGAAATATGCATTTTATCAACCCTTCATCAGATCACTTGATCCCTTTAGCTTATCAAATCTGAATACTGTTGTTCACATAGAGATGATAATAACAGTAATGATGATAGTGAGTATGGTAAATAATGATAATTAAATATGAAATCATGCCTGCCATGATCATCACCACAGCCAAACAATTAATCAGTTTTTACATGACCTTTTCATGGTTTAGTTCTAAGAGCACTAAGTTGATTCAACTTTCTTATTTTCACTGTATTTGCCAGGATATTTGTTCACCCAGAAACTTGCAAAACGTGTACATCTACTACAGTTATGTTTTAATGAGATATTTGTGTGTGTATATGCATGTTTGTACTAACAAAAGTACAATTGTCACATTTATTTGATACAGGCAAAAGGAAAAGGGAAGGGAAATCTAAAAAGAGAAATAAGAGGGCAGCAGATGAAGGCAGTGACAGTGGGCTTGGAGAGGCAGAGACACTCAGTGACACAGAGGCTGAGGTAAGCTGCAACTGGCAGAAAAATAATGACAATGGTCGCTACTTATACAGGTCCGTCGCAAAATATTTTGGAGGCCAACGTACCCCCCCCCCCCCCAGCCCCCGCTATAGAGGGGGAGTGGGCCTGTTATAGATTGCATGTTCCGTCTTTTGAAACTTACAGCGTATCATAATTATTACCTTAGTCATCGGATACACACTGCAATTCCTCATAGATGCACACAATGCTCAGAAACTACATTATTAAACACTTTTTATTCATTTATACAACTGGCTTGAGAGCAGCAAATGTGGAAATATTTTCTTGCTGGGCACACTCTGGTTTTGAACTCTCGACATCTAGTACCACAGCCATTTTGTGTCTTGTATGGTGCAGATTTGCTTTTAGAATATCATATATCTTTAGCTTTTTATCAGATTATAAAGTGTTTTTGTTATCAAAGTTGGTTTCGAGTAAAGAAATACAAAAGCCTTGACATTTTCTGTCATCAGATCACCGCTGTCTCTGTCTCAGAGAAGTTGAATATCAAATCCTTATGCCTTGAGAATCCCATCGGGTAATTCATTTCCAATATATAGTAGTCTTGCTCTTCTGCATTTTTACTATCCATTTTTTTTTCACTTACAGATTATAACAGTCTCCAAGAAGTCTGATTTGAAAGCCCCGTGTCTTCAGCTCTCAGCTGGTTTCTCTTGGGATGAATCCTCCACCAAACCTAAAGTAGCTGCACCTCATTCCTCCAAGATGTCAGTGGATGATGATGATGATGAAGAGGAGGAGGATGAGAAGGGAGATGGTGGAATTACAGCCATTGATGAGGTAAGAGTCATTGAGATTGTTGTAAAATGAAAGAGGAGAAATCTTGAATTGGTGTCTGGCAAGACTTGAACCCAGAACGTCTGGATTGCTAAACCATTGCTCTTACTAGTCAAGTATTGCAAGGGTTACTGGGAAGATACACCAACTACACTGAAGGTCTCAGGATGAGCCACCAACCCTAGTGCCCGGTAGCTCACCAGACACAAATTCTGACCCCTAAAATTGTCTCCTTAATATTTAATTTCACTTTTACCTCAAAGTTAGTTCACTTCCTTCAAAATTTCCTGTTCAGACATGTACAATTTCAAGAAACATAAATGAGCTGTATATTTTGATTGTGTATTCTATTGTTTTATTATCAATACAAACTTAAAATCAGTGTGTGATTTATGATTACTTAGATTGTATTATTGTTATAAACATTTATGACTGATGTAGGAGAATCTGTGACTTATTCCTGAGCCTTGTTTGATTTATTTCAGCCTCCATCCAAGAAGAGTATGAGGACGGATGAATTAGCAGAAGAAACTCTGTTATATAAGGTATGTTCGCTCTGTGTTTTTTGATGTTTTATTGTATCAGAGTATCATTTTACCAAACGGCTTGCAAGAAAGTCAATTTGGATATAACTGCACAATTTTGAAGACATTTTACAGTAGATTTTACTTTTATTTGAGTTTTTGCAGGGGCTAGTATATTTTTCACTTTAAGTTGATGCATCTAATGCCCGTTTTTGTAGTGAAACAGTAGGTGTTTGGTAATAGGACAACCTATCTTCCTTATAATCTCTACAGAAACCACTTGTCTAAAGTGACCACATCATTATTTTGCATCCCATAATCAATGGTATCAACCTGTCTATAGAGGCCACCCCCTATAATTGTCACTTTTCTGTCTCCTTTGGGTAGTCACTATAGACAGGTATTCTGTTGCAAATTTTCAATAGATGTACAATTTTCCTGAAATATGTTGAAAAGCAATGAAGAAGTTTAATTGTATTTTAAGGGCTGTTGCGCATAAAGCGTTCATTTTTTGTACAGTTTTTCTAATTTTGACCTTGATACACAAATGCGGCAAATTTGCCATTTTGTGGAATATACCATTTCTTTGTTGTTGCTTGCAAGTTATCAATAAACATAAATGGTAAGCAGAATTGTTTTTTTACAAAAGGAAGAGGCAACTTTTGTCAAACCTTAGTGGTCCAAATTTCTAGCTCATTTTGCTTTTGTTTGTTGTACAGACTGAGCGTGCACTGATGGATTCAGAGCGCGTCCCAGAGACGACTGATGACTTTGATCGGCTGGTAGCCAGTTCTCCCAACAGCTCTCTGGCGTGGATTCGATACATGGCATTCCATCTCCACTCGGTGGACATAGACAAGGCGAGGGCTGTTGCAGAAAGGTCCCTCAAGACAATAAACTTCAGGTAATAGTAATGTGATGATAACATAGTGATATGATGATTGCAATATTTGCATAATATAATTATTTAAACGGCTCTCTTGCATGAGTTTGATACATGGCATTCCATCTCCACTCAGTGGACATAGACAAAATGTTTAGGGCTGCATAGAAAGGTCTCTAAAGACAATAAACTTTGGGTAATATGTAACAATTGCATTATATGGGATTATAATAATACTTATAATAATAATAACAATAAGAATGCAATTATGAAGCACATTTTCCATCCCACATGATCAAGTGCACTTTATATTGATTCTAATAATAGCATAATTATGATAACTATGGTGATAGACAAGACTAGGGCTGCAGAAACAGCTCTCAACTCAATATGTGCAGCCATGAATAAGCTTAAGTGGAAGATTTGATAAACAAGTTTCAAGTCTGGGGAAGTGCCTCTATGTGCTGAGAAGAACTGAAATGGGTGATTTTCCAGAGGAAGGTACTAATAGATTCTGTAGCTGAAGTGGGGTTGAGTACCTGAATGTTCAGAACAATCATGACATGGTTGTGGCTGTTCTTGCTACAGAAATCATTACAGTGGAACCTCGTTCTACAGAGCTCTGATATAACAACACCCTCTTTAATATAACAAGGTAATGTCCTCAACTCTATATTCTGTTGTTTCTTGACCCTAATAACAAGGTATTTTGTATGGCCCCCAAGATCCTCATAATGAGGTTCCACAGTAATTATACCATGCATTATTGAACGGGCAGTGAGTTTAGGCCAAATTTCCTGGGTGTGCATTGTATTTCTTCTGATATTTCTGCATTTAAAGGGGACCACCAGACAAAGAACAACACATTATTATATGTTTTGGTACCGTTTTGTGATATCAAAGAGATACCCAACATTTTGCAAAGGGTTGTGTAATTCATAAACAAAGCAATTAATTTCCACCACTTACGGAACCACTGCTATTTCCTGGTTCCATACGGGCCAACCATTTGCGAGTGCGCCAATGCTATTCACGCGTACGTTTGTAGACAATAGATTCCCGGGCGATTCGTTCGCTCTGCACACACATCGCAATTCACGGCACGCATCGCAGTCTCGCAATTCAGACCGCATGAACGCATGCTTTAGAATGGTGATGCGTTTCCAATTATATCTTTTTTTTCTGGAAACATATTTTTGTGAACTTGTTGATGGAATGGAATACTAAAGATGTTACCTTTCTTTAATAAGAATATTATTTTTGGGTGGTGGTACCCTTTAACAAAACTAAGGTGCAGATTTTTACCGCACAAGCCTTTTTTGTATACTTATTCAACAATACTGATCAATTAGTTTGGTCCATATACATGTAGATGTTTTTGGTAACTTTCCAATACTGTTATTTGGCTTTAACCTTGTAGCTTGAGTTGGGGAATGAATGAATGCATCTAGTGGCGCAGTCTGTATTATAAGTTATTATTGTTGGTCTTGTTCTTGTGGATGTGGTGTGGCAAGATTGGTAGAGCGCGCGCTTTCCAATTGTGAGAACCCTGCCCACCGCGTTTGTCCTTCAGCAAGACAATTTATCCACTATTGCTGCTCTCTACCCGGGTGTATAAATGGGGACCATTAGGAGGTGAAAGCCTATATGTGAACGATCTTCTTGAGCGCTTGGAAGGAATGCTCCCCAGGGAGTGGAGATGGTGCAAACAATGTGTGCTGGTTTGCATTGTATCCTATGACCGGGGTAATAATAGTGTAAAGCGCTATGAAAAATTTATGTATTTAGCGCTATATAAGAAACTATATTATTATTATTATTATTCTGATGTGCATTGTGACAGGGAGGAGCAAGAGAAGCTTAACGTGTGGGTTGCATATCTCAACCTGGAGAACATGTACGGCACGGAGGACGAGGTAGTGGCTGTACTACAGAGGGCGCTACAGCAGTGTGAACCAATCAAAGTCTTCACACAACTAGTAGCAATCTACATCAGGACCAACAAAATACAGGTGAGGTCTTATGTTATATTCCCCATCAAAATGGTCACATAATTTTGTTTTGGCGACTGCAATGATACTTTGTACCACCATCACTATGAAAATCGTATTTGATGATTATCTGCTTACTATTCAACTGGTACAAGGATTTTAGATTGAGGGTGGGATAATCTGCTCCTTACATTGCGAACCAATGAGCATTTTTACCCAGCTGTAATAGCCATCTCTATACAAGGACCAATCATTCAGGTAGAACATTCAGGTAGAACATCATTGCAACAAACTATAACTTGCTTTCCTATGTAGCAATGATTATTCAAGAAAACAAATAATTAGTAACTCCCTAAAATCTCATACAAGAGTCATCACACTAAATGCTACCAGATTAAGTGCAATTTACAACACAACCTATCCTCATATTGGGCCGTATGCATAAAAACAAGCAATTGCTTATAAGCAAATGCTTTAAGCACAAGCAAGAGCTTGTCAAGCAAAAGATCAAGTTCAAGCAATTGCTTAGATTCGTATGCACAAGCCTTTGCTTGTGCTCAAACCTTTTGCTTGCACTGCCAAGCAATTGCTTACGTGTTGGACAAAGGATCGTTACGGTTGTGCGAACATCGCACTGCAGGGCAACAACGCTTCGTGCCCGACCTGGCAGCAGTATTTTTTATTACGCAAATAGGGGGGAAACAGCGCAGAGCATCAGGGGCGTTTCTGTGCAGATCGATGGACAAAAATTGCCGTTAAAAGTCTAAAATAGCAGGAATTTGATCACAACATAACCTCTGGAATATGGAGCTTGAAATCATCCTGAAACGGTACGAAAAATTGATCCTTAAACGCGAATGCCCTGAGTAAGCAAGAGCTCAAGCTGGTCTGGATGTGCTTGAAAAAACGCAAGCAATTGCTTATCAAGACAAGTAAAAGGTTCGTTTTATGCATACGGTTGTAAGCAATTGCTTGTTTGGTAAGCATTTGCTTACGAGCAGTAAGCAATTGCTTGTGCTTGTAAGCAAATGCTTTTGCTTGCAAGCAATTGCTTGTTTTTATGCATACCGATTCAAGCAAAAGGCTAGCACAAGCAATTGCTTGTTTTTATGCATACGGCCCATTATGTTGTACTGCAAATAGCTTCTGACCTCTGACCTTCTGACCTCTCTGGTTCGAATCCCCTTGGAATCCCATTTTCTTTGCTCATTTTTAATCAAAATAAAATGTTAACAGATTGGTGTAAAAATAAGGGTCACCAAGAAAAAACTTTAGCAAATGTTGCTCGACCCTTCTTTTCTCCATATTCCTTTTATATCGTTTTTGTAATAAATTTTTGTCTTGTGCCTTGAACAGCAAGCAGAGCAACTGTATGAATCCATGCTGAAGAGATTCAAGTTTGACTGTGATGTCTGGATTGGCTACGGTACCTTCCTGATGAAGAATGGTCGCCATGAGCAAGCCAGGCGACTCATGCAGAGGAGCTTCAAGAGCCTTGTCCAGAAGGATCGTAAGTTGTACCCCTTGTTTGAAGCTCATTATAAACTTAGAACAAAGGCCTATGATGCAGGCAGTGGCGTAACCATGGGGTGGGGGGCATATTATTTGACCAAAAAACAACAAAAACATAAGGGGAATTTAAATATAAAACAAAACCTAGAAATTAATGGGGGATGGGGCATATAGGGAGAAATTAATTTATAAAGTAAATCTAGAAATTATCATGAATTTTTACATCTGGGACCGCCCTTTATCATCACCACCCGAGAGTTGCAACCTAGGCTATTTTTCTCCTGTAACATACTGGTCGTTTTATAGTTGAGGGTCACATCCATTAATCACTTAACTGGTATGCTAACATATTTAAAAGGGGTAGTTCAGTTTTGGTATAGAGGGCGCTACAAGAAATAATTTGTTTGTGAGTGTAAAATTTGGAAGAGCACACAATTTTAATGACAGAATAAACTTTGTTTGATCAAAATCGGTTCAGAGACGGCAGAAATATCCATAAATATTACCATTTGTAATTATTGTGGGGCCCACAGTAATTAGATAATTTTGAACCAGCCGTTGAAAAAAAAATTATTACACTTTTCAAAAATGTATAAAAGAGGTATTTAAATAGTTGTTAATGATCTCTCTTTTATTTTAGTCATTATTTTAACAAAATATCTCATGCACAATTTTTTATAAAAAGTTGAAACCAATGCATTTTTAGAGAGCGCCCTCTTGTGTTTTAACTGCTCTTTTTGAATGATAACAAGCTTTTGACTTAGTATTTTGTAATTTTGTATACCTTTATTAGTTTGTATAGTTACCAACAAAGTTGGAGGAGGTTATGTTTTCGGTCCCTTTGTTTGTTTATTTGTTTGTTCGTCACCAGTCTCCTGCACACAATTTCACAGATATCTCAACCAATTTTTTGTAGAAGCATTGTGTTCATCTAGAATAGAACCCATTACATTTTCAAGGTCAAAAGACAAAGGGCAAGGGCAAGGTCATGCAAACATCAAAATTCAAGTGTTGGTGGAGGTATGCACTCCCTGAGTGCACTGCGTCTAGTTTGTAATGTTATGGTGCAGGTTTCGGTTACTAAAATTCAGTTTGACCAAAACTGTACTATCCCTTTAAACTGTTTTCATATCACATCAACAAAAGTTGTCCTGGCAACCTGAAAGCCTGACCAAGTTTGTACAAGGTTAGCGACAGCATTAACTAATGCATGCAAGGTGAATTTGAAGTATTGAATTGTATCAGGAACAGGTTAAATAGAGTGACAAAGTTATGTCACATTCTTTTGTTAAAACATAGTAATGGTTCTAAACCATTTGTCCTGTATTACCCATTCCCTACTAGATTCTGCAATCCCCGGAGAGTTAATACAGGACCAACCATCTTCCCCTATTTGAATATGTTGGTGAGCTCTACTATTTAATGTTTATCTCGTCTTTGACAGATGTTGGTGTGATCGTTAAGTTTGCCCAGCTGGAGTACCGCCACTCCGAGGCGGAGAGAGGCAAGACCATGTTTGAGAATGTTCTGAGCAACTACCCCAAGCGCACTGACATCTGGTCTATCTATCTCGACATGACTATCAGGCAGGAAGATACAGAGGCTTCAAGGTATTGTTTATGTCTAATATGTCTATTCTTAAAATGTTGATGTGATTTATTAGAATTGATAGTTCAATTTCGATGTGATGCATATAAATAGAATTAAGTTATGTAGCTCTGTTGGTAGAGCGCTGGTCTAGCAATCCAGGGGTGGTGTTCTGTAAGGAAAAGTTTATCTTAAGATTTACTTTGGTATTCTGTAAGTTGGTGTTAAGTTGATCTTAAGATCAACTTTTGAAGATAAGATCAACTCCAAGTAGTTCATCTTATTGTAAGCAAATTTATGTAAATGACCTGTTCTAAGATATAACACAGGGCTCCACACTCACCTTTTTAGTCAGTGGCCCGGTTGGGCCAGTGAAATAGTTTCTTCCCCTATTCTGGTGGCCCGAAAGAAAATTTACTGGCCCCAAAATTGTATTTCATGAGTAAGCTTTTTACTATTCAAAATATCACTCTTTCCTAATATCAAACCTATGATTAGAGATGAAGCATGACATAAAAGAAAATAAGATTTTTTCAGTTTGTCAATGTCGGGTTGCAAATCTGCTTGCCCGATCGGGCCACCAAAATATGACTTTTATACATTTTGCTGGCCCCAAGTGCAATTTCACTGGCCCCGGGCCAGCGGGCCAGTGCGAGTGTCGAGCCTTGTATAACATATTCTGTAACTGCAGTTAGGATCAACGCGCGCTCCTAAAACTTAAGACTGCCCCTACCCTGTCTTAGCCATTGAATAATACACGCAATAATACCTGTAAAATTGCTAGCGCATAAGCCAAGATAACGCGCCTCAGTGAACAATGAAACTCACGTCGTGTGTTTGATATGCGCATATAAACAGTCAAACCCGAGTAGCCGAAGCCACACCCCCAGGGTAAAATTAAGATGAGAAGCATTCTCTGTTTGGTTAGATTACATCTTCATGGTGCAGATTAATTATTCATGCAGAAGATCTTAGGGGGGTTTTAAAGTTGATCTTAAGATCAACTCCTAAGATCAACTTTAGGATGAAATTTATACAGAATACCACCTCAGAGGTCTCCAGAGGGTGCTGTGTAGCTCAGTTGGTACAGTGCTGGTTGCTTTGTTCGTTATAAACACAATACATTGTGCGTCTCAGCACTTTACCTCTTACCAAGATTTTATTTATGCAGGTGCATGGGGGATTGATCTAAAGATCTAAGTCATGTGAATTCTTGCAATTCAATTGGCACGTAAAGGGATGTTATTAATTAATTAACTTGTTTGTTCTTTTCTTCCATCTTCTCCCAAGACATCTCTTCGAGAGGGTGATCCACCTGAACCTGTCGGCCAAGAAGATCAAGTTCTTCTTCAAGCGCTACCTGGACTTTGAAAAGAAATGTGGGGATGAATCCACCGTGACAGCTGTCAAGCAGAAAGCAGTGGAGTATGTCGAGTCAAAGGCTGCTGTAAGTCAGGACATTTAGTTGGCATATTGAAAAACCAACCAAATCTGGGAATTTTAAAAGTGGATGAAATACTGTAGAAAATTATGATGTTAAGAACAAGAACATGAAGTCGTGGGGATGAATCAATCGGGCCAATACAATGTAGTCACACAGAAGGCAGTAGAGTATGTGAAAATATTTAGACAAGTGGAGATATTGAAATATTTTTACAAATTATGGTAATGTTAAAAACTGTCAAAGTTGTAATATAAAATACGGATTGAAGGAATTATGTTTCAAATAAAGTTTTGGTACGAATTAACCACGAAAGTAACAGAAAAGAAACTGTATGTTGCATCAGTTTCTGCTGTAAATCAGGGGGATGGGGGAATGGCTATTGTGGTATATAAAAGTAGTCGGGACATTTAGAGACCAAATCAGGCTTCAATATTTCTAAAGTATTAGGGTTAAAATTTAGTCTTAATATTACCTCAATGTTGGGAAGTGTGACAGTCAGTTTTGAGACAATGAAACCAGCCATGTAGGATATAATAGAGGTGAACATTATCACATTTTCGAAACAATGCTTGGATATCATTGCTTTGGAGGAATAAACATATTTTATTAGATATGCCAATTTGTTTAAAAGCGGTATTTTCTCAGGGTTTTAGACTCTATTACTAAAATTATCTTTAAAGGGTACCACCACCCAAAAATAATATTCTTATTATAGAAAGGTACCATCTTTAGTATTCCATTCCTTCAACAAGTTCACAAAAATATGTTTTCAGAAAAAAATATATAATTGGAAAACGCATCACCATTCTCAACCATGCGTTCATGCGGTCTGAATTGCGTAGACTATATGCGTGCATAGCCAGAGCGCACTGTGCAGAGCGAATGAATCATCCGGGAATCTATTGACGTACGCGTGAAAGCATTGGCGCACTCGCAAATGCTTGGCCCGTATAGAACCAGGAAATAGCAGTGGTTCCGTAAGTGGTGGAAATTAATTGCTTTGTTTATGAATTACACAACCCTTTGCAAAATGTTGGGTATCTATTTGATATCACAAAACGGTACCAAAACATATAATAATGTGTTGTCCTTTGCCTGGTGGTCCCCTTTAATAGTATCCACTGTACAGGGGAGGTTAGATTCCTGAATTAGAGAATAATTAAACTAGTAACATGATAGGAATACAGTATTGACATGATTGTGTACATGTGGGACAGTGTGGTGTCCCTCTCATAATTCAATGTTGCTGATATTTGGTGCTCAATATACTTTGTTTAAATTTAATAGGCATTTAATCGATATGAGCACTGAACAGTTGCATGTCAATTGTATCTTTTTTCTTATTTATTTTCACATTTTCTTGAGTGTAAAGGTAACAAAAAAGAGAATGTTTTATAAAGTGATGGTGTCTTTTCATAATCTAATAGTGACAGTATAAAGCAAGATGAATAATGGATGTAATATAAGTATATGATGTGTACTCTACATGTACATTCTTAAGTAGAACATTCACATTTTCGTCAGTATTATGTCTTAATCATGATTGTATCAGCGCTTCCTTAAAATCTGCCAAATTTTATTATTGTCATGTCAAAGAAAGAGGGAAAAATGAGCAGCTTATCACTCAATATTTTATTTCTTGAAGTGTTAAAGATACATTTTAAGTATATTGATGTTTGTAGGTTTGCAAGTCACACGTGTTATACATTAAGGCACATGGAGTAGTCAGATAACTTTGATCATTCTTTTTCATTTAATTTACTGATCGCATAATTTTTCATCATATATTGTATATATAAAATCACAAATATTTGAAACACTTGGTAGTGAGATTCCATTCATTGCATGAATACAGCTTCACTTATTGAATTCTTCCAGAGATCAATGGAAAATGAGATTGTTCAGTTTAAAATAAAAGAACAAACATACTTCAAGCTCGAACCTTCCTAAAAGTTCTTGTGCTCCAAATTTTATTCCAGTGGCTCTTATGATGATTATGAAGGTATGATTCAAACTTACATCATAGGTACCAACATTATTTTGTAATCTTCATGATACGATCAAAATAAATGTTATTACATGTCTATGAAACCCTGTTTGTAGCATGGAATGAAACTGGGAGATATCAAAGACTACATGTACTTCGTTTTTACAATTAACTATACATGTATATGCACATCTTTCTTTCAGTTTGCTTAGAGAACAAACTATTCATTATCTATGAAAACTTTAAACATACATGTACACCACATGAATGATTTTACAATTTGTCATATTGTGTGATTCTGTTAATAAATCATGATCTTGTATGTTTATTTCAAATCTAACAATGTCCTTGTTTATTGTTTATCTTTGTGTCAGCAGCAGAAATTCTCAATAGCAGACACATTTGTCTAAATTAAATACATATATGTGCAAAACTTGGTTTAATATATTTGTGCATAAAAACAAATAAACATGTAAAATCTTGTCATAAAATTAGTAATTAGAACAACCAGCCATTAATTTAGGCATCACTAGTAGTATAGAAATACACATTTAAAAAAATACATATACATTCACATTCATTCATTTTGGAAATAAAAACAAACATGGCTTTAATAATTAATCATGCAAGTGTAATTTACAAATTATGAACATTCATGTTTTGCTCCTGTATGATAATTACTTTCATCAAACTACATCATTTGGTTACAGAGCAATGGTTATTTGAACATTTCAGAGGGGGGGGGGGGGGGGGGGTTATTATATCCAATCCAATGCCACAAACAGAAAAGGCAACTCGCACTGTTAACATTTTGCAAAGCCATAGCTCGACTCTTTCTAAAGGGAGGGCGGGGAAATATAATACAAAATGTATTCTACAATTCATCACTATAATTTTATTGGGGGATTTACGTTTTATCTGTAAGGGGAACATTGAGACAAAATGCTCTCCCCCAAGTCATATATTTGGGGAGGGGGGGGGGGGGGGGGGCGACTGCCCTACCTCTTCCAGCTACTTTGTCATAAAGATACTGTCCACCTTTTGCAAGCTAAAATTAACTAGTAGCAGGATTATTATCATATATGCAATAAAATACCATTTAAGAGCTAGTCTGAGATGATTTAAACTTAAAAATACCTAATGGGGATTTTAGAGCTCAAAATAAAAAAATGAGCGTTATGATTGTTTAATAAGTTGACTTGAAGATGCCAGCCAAAGAAGGACACTATCTCTAATGAACACTACTTGCCACAATGTGTATTCAAAGCTGGCTTTCATGGCATATTCCAGATTGCCAATCTATTCTGACAATTCATTTTATCTTACAGCTTCTCATCCAATATCCCTAACCCATCCCTGAACAGTTCCATTGCCTTAGACACTCTCTCTTCCTAGAACCCATTCTCGAAGGCTGGATTGGTATACTGGGCATCATCCATGGTGCCGTTATCTCCAGACATCTCCCCCTTATTCCTCTCCTTCATCTCGTCCACCGAGTAGATCTCCTTCATCTTATCGTCTTTGATCTTCTTCTCCTCATCATCCGCCCCATCGACGCCGTCTTCGGGCTTCATGCAGAACTGTTTGTAGAGGAGGTAGATTGCTGTGATGACCATTCCTTCCACCAGGGTCCCAAGGAAGATGAGGTACGGGACGCGGGCCGCCAGCTCTGCCTCGGGGTGCGGGTAGAACAGCACAATGATGCTGTTGGCCATCAGAGCATTCTGAACACCTGCAATGATTCACAGTTTGATTGATTGGTTGGTTGGATGGTTGGTTGGTTGGTTGGTTGGTTGGTTGGTTGGTTGGTTGGTTGGTTGGTTGGTTGGTTGGTTGGTTGGTGGGTTGGTGGGTTGGTGGGTTGGTGGGTTGGTGGGTTGGTGGGTTGGTGGGTTGGTGGGTTGGTGGGTTGGTGGGTTGGTTGGTTGGTTGGTTGGTTGGTTGGTGGGTTGGTTGGTTGGTGGGTTGGTGGGTTGGTGGGTTGGTGGGTTGGTGGGTTGGTGGGTTGGTGGGTTGGTGGGTTGGTGGGTTGGTGGGTTGGTGGGTTGGTGGGTTGGTGGGTTGGTGGGTTGGTGGGTGGGTTGGTGGGTTGGTGGGTTGGTGGGTTGGTGGGTTGGTGGGTGGGTTGGTGGGTTGGTGGGTTGGTGGGTTGGTGGGTTGGTGGGTTGGTGGGTTGGTGGGTTGGTGGGTTGGTGGGTTGGTGGGTTGGTGGGTTGGTGGGTTGGTGGGTTGGTGGGTGGGTGGGTGGGTGGGTGGGTTGGTGGGTTGGTGGGTTGGTGGGTTGGTGGGTTGGTGGGTTGGTGGGTGGGTTGGTGGGTTGGTGGGTTGGTGGGTTGGTGGGTTGGTGGGTTGGTGGGTTGGTGGGTTGGTGGGTTGGTGGGTTGGTGGGTTGGTGGGTTGGTGGGTTGGTGGGTTGGTGGGTTGGTGGGTTGGTGGGTTGGTGGGTTGGTGGGTTGGTGGGTTGGTGGGTTGGTTGGTTGACTTTGATTGATTGATTCTATCCATGATTGATTGATTTATTTTAATATGTAAAGCGTGAGGCGAAGATGGATTAAATTGAAGTGTTATGTTATTATTATGGCCCCGATCTTTTTAACTCCTATGCTATTTTTACTCTCTGACTGAAGGTAAATAGGAATCATTTCCCACATACATGTATAATATTGCAAGTATGTGTCAGCGGGTTGAACTGTACCTGTCTCTAGGGATATAGTGACGATGGCGGCATTGGGCTTGATACATGTGATCTTGGCGATGATGCATCCCAACAACGCACCACAGAGAGGCAGGAGGAAGGCAGCTACATAAACATTCCAAGGAGCAGCGAAAATGTAGAGCTGGAAGGGCAGACTCAATCCTAGGGTGATGGCCAAGACGACGGTTGAGACGGGCTTCAAGAGTTTCATGGCCTTTTCTTGTAACTTTGGCCATTTATAGCTGAAAGGAGAAAAATGAATTGACAAATTATTAATCAGTAAATTGGGTCATTCATAGGTGAGAGGTGAACAATTTAATAAAGTTGTGATTTCATTGTAAAACACCACAATTAGGTGAAGACTCAGAAGACATTTATATGAAGTTTGCAATATGATACCCGGTTTATAAAGGGCGCCTACCAACATATTATTGAATATGATAGTTTGTTTCACAATTGGATGTTTACATGAAAATGAATATAACAGAGTTATTATCAATATGAATTCGTAACCATTCAAACTACTATTACAATGAAACTATGGCTTTTGGCTACTATTTTCATTTAGAGGGTGAACAGACATTTAATTTGATACCTGACTTGGCAATTTTGGCCTACTGGATCCCATGAAATCCTTCTGTGAACATACCCAAATTGTACTATTTGTTACGGCGGCAAAAGATGATGGGAGCGGCCATGTTCGTGTAACTACCCGACATGCTTTGTCAATTCTGACGTATGTGCGGATGGCCGAACAAAAAGATGGAAAAGCTTTTCACTGATTTGCAGACTCATCAAAGCGTCTACAGGTATTCAAACAATGGTTTGAATTGGTGTTATTGAATTGAGTTAAGTGCAGGAATGCATCATTGACCGATCACAGTGGTGTACGTCCGCACAGCGGCCTCCAGCCTTCGCGTGAATAGTGGTGTACCCGATAGTGTTTTCACATATTTCGTCAAAAGCAGAAATCTGAGTCGGGGTAATGTTATGCGAAATAAACAAGCATATTACGATGTATAAAGTAGGATAAACTCTATTCTAGAGTTGCATTGGCCTTGAACCCTAAAAGGGCCAGGGTGGGAATCTGCCCCCTCGACGTTTTGCACAACACGCAGTGGGTATCGCAGCCTTGCTTCCTGTTTTTTTTAATTGATTCTTTGAAGTCTAGAGCATCTTTTAAGACCAAATTTGTGACTACCGGGTACATGTATAACATTAAGAAATCACGTGACCTTTTGTAAGTGAATGTCAGCCCAGAAATCTCAACATTTTGTGTTTTTTGTACTAAACCTAGTTTACGAAAATTGAGTTTTTACCTAGGATTCATAAAACCTTTTTTTTGTTGTTCTTATCACTTCAATTAGTATTTCATTTTGGGATGAAAATGGTCGGATAATGATCAGCCCCCACCCTCGCCCGACTATAACATAGTTACTGAGCCGTTGATTTCGGGAATGGGCAGCGCCATGTCCACATAACTAATCGTATGTTGGCGTGCCGCTAGCTTTAGTAGATATAGCGCAAAATAAAGAGCCAAAACCAAAGCCAAAACATAGCAGCGCACGTTGCGCGGCATGCGTTTTCGCTATGTGAAAAGCCAAAAACAGTGCATTATATTTTGCTTCAGTATGATTTAATTCTCTTCTACAAGAAACAAGATTGAACTACTCATTAATACTATTCTGTAGTGCAATAACACAAATTTTATTTGAAAATCAGTCAGATTATGATCGGCATTTCCCTTGTATAATATGTTCTTTATTTGGTTTAGATTAAGTTTCAATTTGTTTACTCTTTGTTCTGTATAATAATGTACATGTATATCACTTTAAATTGTTTGATCAGTGGTGTGTTTCTTTATAGGTCTCACGGCCTTGCTAAAAAAAACAGCTTTAAATTTGTAGGTGATAGCAGGCTTTTTACCATGAATCAATAAATAAACTCAAACTCTAACTATCATCACGCGACAACGCAGCCTCTTAAAAGAATACAGATAGCGTCGATCGTCTCACCGGATGGCCATGCCGAGGCCGATGGGCAGGATCAGGAGCACGAGCTGGATGGCGATCTCGGCAAATGGTGTGTCGAGTGCCTCGTTGTTATCGGTGAGCCGCGTGGTGTAGATGAAGAGATTGAGCGGCATCATACTCATGGCCAGGACGTTGGAACAGAAAGTCATCGTCAGACTGAGAACGTAGTCGGCATCCAGCAGGACGCTCAGGGTGTTGCTTAGATACCCGCCTATAAGAATACAGAGTCATAATATAAAAAAAAGAATAATAATTGATGCCATTGTCATTTTATGGCTTAATTATGAGCTACGTCAGATGTTCAATGCTTGGGCGTGTCATAGTAAATGGTCAAAGACGTAATGAGATATCGATGTAGATGAGTATCCTTCCCATAGCCATGGATGTTAGAACGGAACGTTGGTAAGGCTACAAAACTATGTAGCCTACCCGTCTCTAGCAAAATGATCTAATGGACGTTGCTTACATACCCACCTATAATGAACAAGCATTAAACACAAACCGGAATATTATTACTCTGGATTGTTATTTATTTATCCTTATGACCACATATGACTTTCAATCACTCACACTCAATTCCGTCCGAATTCATCAGAATGCTTATAGCAAGCTATATAGTTAGGTATGTAGGTATAGGTAGGTGAGAGATTATACAATATCTCTATTTTGCAGTATACTACCATTATACTTCCTAGATAGATAGATACATATAAATATATACAATTTATATAGATAGATATTAGATATATAGATAGATAGATAGATAGATATATGGATGGATGGATAATGTAGATAGATAGATAGATAGATAGATAGATAGATAGATAGATAGATAGATAGATAGATAGATAGATAGATAGATAGATAGATAGATAGATAGATAGATAGATAGATAGATAGAAAGATGGATGGATGGATGGATGGATGGATGGATGGATGGATGGATGGATGGATGGATGGATGGATGGATGGATGGATGGATAGATAGATAGATAGATAGATAGATAGATAGATAGATAGATAGATAGATAGATAGATAGATAGATAGATAGACAGACAGACAGACAGACAGACAGACAGACAGACAGACAGACAGACAGACAGACAGATAGATAGATAGATAGATAGATAGATAGATAGATAGATAGATAGATAGATAGATAGATAGATGGATAATGTTTCACCTGGACATGATCCATCAAGCACCAGGCCGATAGCAGAGGAGGCGTCCAGTCGCAGCAGCTTGGCGAGTCCGAAGGCGAGTGCCGGCATGATGAAGAACTGGCACAGCATGCCGATCAGCACCGCCCATGGTCGTCGAAGTCGCTCCCAAATCAGTTTGAGGTCAATCGTCATCCCCATTGTTACGAAGCTGACGATGACGACGGCCAGAATGAGGTAGTTAATGATCGCGTACACAGGGCTGGGGTTCAAGTTGGTCTGGCAAAGCAATACAAAAGACTGGCGTTGTCATGTTGTTGTGGCTGTTGTTATTGTTGTTTTGTTGTTGTCGTTGGGGGGGGTTTTTTGCCTTTCATTCAAATGTAATATACATGTCACAATACCCAATCATTAAACAAATACAAATAATATATAGTATTAATTTATCAATAGACCATCATATAGCCTACTACTCAAAAAAAGTTAAGGATCACTTTTTTCTTAACTTGTCTTGTATTTTTCCAAGCTATGAGTGAGGTCTTACCTAGTTCTTTCATTTTTTGTTTGACTAGATGGTGTCCTCATTGGAATACAAAAAATGATGCAAGAGACATTATGCAACAACTGAACCACATGTGATATTGATTACTACAGTGTGTTTGAGGTCATTCAGGAGTAAAATATGTCATTTTAAAATTATACACAAAATAAAAAGTGATCCTTAACTTTTTTTGAGTAGTGTATATCATTGGGCCATATTCATACTGCTGCCTGATCATTACTCAAATCCGACATAACCGTGCATCATGCACCATGTCGACTCTAGCCTCTTGACAATGCCTTTCTCGTCTGAGCGGAGTTGAATGCACGGTATAGTATGCATTATGCAGGAACGACTGGACAGCGCGACTACCCTGCACAATCATTTGTCGAGACCGATCGCGCCTGACTTCACCACTCGCCAGATAGTCTCCATCACGCGTTCAGTCGTTCCTGCTCCTGCATGCAGCGCAGCCATTGTTTGCTTGATACACGAAGCCTTGCCTAAATGCTATGTCGACTCGGGAAGCTCAGCTCGGTGACATACCGGGGTATACGTGCGCAAGTCGAGCCTAGACCCCTTTGGATGCTAGAATATGGGGTATCGGATGTTATCTATGTTGGGTTCCAATTATTATATGCAATATTGCAACCAAAAATCTAACAACTCAAATCTTAATCACCAATCAATCATTAAAAAAAATAATGATAAAAAACATTTAAATTAAATACTTATTCATACAAGTGATTTGTTTTGTATTCCCATTATGTCGTTATTTTTTGGGGTCAAATTGTTGGGATCACGCCCCCCCCCCCTCCCCCCCCCCCCCCCCCCCCTCTCTCTCCATACCTACGGCGAGGGAGGAGTCGGTACACAAAAAATGGTGGAATATGTAGATCTTGAATGTTCCCTGAATTCCAAATGCAAATTGCCTTCAACTATTTACATCAACCATTTGTTAACTATTTGACCTACATATGTTTCGTTTATTTTTAAAAAAAGAAGCAATTATTGTCTTCAATTTTTATGCCCCACCAAAAAAAAAAAAAACTCTCCATAGGGTAAAAATTCCCCAGTGACATCATCTGTCAATCAATGTTCAATTACTGATAAGATGAACATTACAGGGTGGAATGCAACTTCTCCCAAGGTGAGGGCTTGCTCACAATATGTTTGAACACTTATAACTGACACACTTTTAATTTCAATTTCAGATAAGTTGAACCATGATTAGGACAAGAAAGGCACTGATAAGCTATTGTATGGAAACGTGCAGTGCATATTATGCTATCGTGAGCATGTTCTTTTGTAAGTATGTATTTTGTTTATCTCCGGTTAGCTGACCGATGTCACTGGGGGATTTTTACTCTGGAGAAGTTTTTTTTTAGAGATGGGGCATAGCAAACTAAAGAAAATAATTCCTAAAATGTTTACAAATATACAATACATATGTAGGTAAAATAGTTTTTAAATAGTTGGTATATACACTAATACATAATAGTTGAAGGCAACTTGCATTTGGATTTCAGGGAACCTTTAATATGAACACTCTCGCTGCAATTATTGAAGCGCCCGTTTGGAACATTTTAAAATGAGGCCGCCATCATGGCCATTGTATAAAATAATAATGATAATAATAATACGAACATTTGTATAGCGCAGCGCAGCTACTACAAATATATACTCTACTGCGCTTATAAATAGCTCCTTTCAAGTGAACAAAAACAAACAAAACAGGAACGTACAGACAAATAATATTATGGAAAGGCCTGCATAAACAAAATGAGTTGATATACAATTAACCATAATATGCTCAATGGTAAATGAGTGGTATTAGTACATGGTATTCACTGAGATACCATAATACGACAAGGTATACTCCTCAATGATTATCATTCACATTATTTGTTTGGAAATGCCTTTCAAATGATATCTCGCTCATTATATAGATATCAGTTTATAGTTTAAAGAATTATGATAATCATTAACGGATCTCTTAGTATTTTGAGTAATGTTTAAGCAGCTTCGATCGCAAATAGCCGGGCAAATAGCTCATACTGAAAACAACAAAACTCTTCATTTTCCCAATACGGTACGTGCATGGGATGTGAATGGCAGTGAGGGCAATTATACTTTTCCAACATAGAGGAGGGCAATAGTAATTCCCTATTATAGTTATATTACCTCACTGGAATAGAACAGGTTAAAACGGTGCAAAATGACATACACAAACAGGACAGATTGGTCTGGTTAAACACATGCAGTTAGCAAGATCTTCAACCAATACCAAGTCAACCAAGCATCTCAGTAAGTTATGAGAGTTACAAGATGTTTCTTCATCCTTCACTCACCCCCAGTTTTCAGTGCTATATACATAACGTGATATGTTATTATAGGAGCATGGAATTGTAGTCTTTGTTGCTAAATTCACTACTACTCAATTTTATGCCCCGCCAGGAGAATACAGTACTATCGGGCAAGGAACGTCACCCTTAAATTAGTAGTAATTCATGAAAAGGGCATGCATGTTTCTTCTCGATTGCTGAGAAGTAAATTGTATTGATGTCGCCACTCTCTGCTATACCATGTTTAAACATGATCATCGGCAGCTAGCTATGATCTGTTTTTTTCTTCATCGATTCGCGTAGAAGATTGACACTTTTTGGCTACCCTGTGTGGTCTCAAAGGAATACAGGAGCATATATCACAGTCGTAAATCAAGATTGATAACGACGGACTAAACTTGTGAGACAGAGAACGAAATGAATATGAAACCCCAGAAGAAAAAAAACAAGATAATTATAATCGTGTATTATACACGTGCTTAATTTGAGGCGGCCTAACTTAATACGAAGAAATGTGATGAGATAGGGTGTAATTTAAGACCTGGAGTGGTGAGCATTTTAGGCAGTGGCAGTGTTTTGGGGGGATGGGCACGTATCCCCAATAATTTGGCAAAACGTTAGGGTAAACATTGTCCCTTCCCACATCGCTATATGACCACGTTATGCCAATGAACGCGGAACACTGACAACAACTTATTGTAATAATCAAAGGAATGTGAAACAAATATAGCAGTTCTTAACTTTTTACCTCGTGCAATTGAATAGTACAGTTCTGGTCAAACTGATTTTTTGTAACCAAAACTTGCATCATATGATCATTGCAAACCATGCCCGAACTAATTGAAAACGGCTGAATAAGATAGCCTGTTATCATTAAAGAAAAGTAGCCATTAAAACACAAGAGGGCGCTCTCTAAAAACATATTGGTTTCAACCATTTTTTATACAAATTGTGAGTGTAATGTCTTGTTAAAATAATGATTCAATAAAGAGATCATCAACAACTATTTCAAAACCTCTTTGGTAAAATGTTGAAAAGGTGTAGGCATTATTTTAATTATAAAGATTTGTTTCTTAAATCATCGAATAAATGTGGGTCCCACAATTATTTCAATAGGATATATTTATTGAAATTTTAGCTGTTTCTCAACCAATTTTTTTTTCAAATAAAATTTGTTTTATCTTTGAAATCATGTGCTCTTCCAAGTATTACACTAACATTTTATTTATCACAAATTAACTATTTCCTGAAGCGCACTCTGAACCAAAAGTACACTATTCCTTTAATACCGCTAGTGATTTCAAAATGGCAATCGAATTCTGAAATTCCCTATGTAAGAAACCAACGCATCAGAGGCATGTAGACATTAGGATGGACAATTTATTGCTCCCTCGTTACCTTGACAGCGAAGGTTCCCAATTCGAACACTAATCCCTCCACAGTCATCAACACAGACAGCTCCGAGATCGAGATGTGGTTTCCACGTAACGTCACCGTCATCGACTTCGGGTAGTCGTCGTTGGCAGAGAAGGCGAGCTGGACGTCGGACGCGTTGACGACTTCGAACGCGAAGTTGGTTTCGCTCTCGAAGGAAATCGTCGCATTCTCCAAACCGAAGTAGTACAGGATCGTAAAGTTGACTGTTCGCTCTTTGCCTATAGTATGTCCAATGCAAAACAGTTGTTGAAAATAACAACAATTAGACTTATAATTTACATGAGAAACAAGATATTAAAAACTTATCTTTGGAATTGAGTTTTTTGTTTGTTTTGTTTTTAATTACTGAGGGATGATTACGAATATTATCCAAGCTTTTGTAACGATAAAATAATATACGTTTTATATACAAATATTATAAACAAGATGATGTTGAACTAGGCGGAATATTTGTTACAAAGCTGTGATAATGAGTCTTTTACAGTTATACAAATCGCACAATCATTTGCAAGGCATACACATTATTCTATTTATTCAGAGAGATATACCGAAGAGAGTTTAACAAAAATAGTTCAATATTTCCTGTACACAGGATGGTGATATTGCTTCCCCCCCCCCCCCCCCCCCCAACCCCTTTAGCTTCGCGCCGGGTTGTACATTATTATACCCCATTATGTCTCACCTTCGAACAGGTAGATGATCTCCGGATCGAAAGTGACGTTGATCATGGTCAGCTGCTCCTCCGACGCGGGCGTGGCGTCGACTGCTTCTGTCGAGGCCATGGCGGCGAGGAGGACGATTACCACCCCGAGTAGAGGACACCATGAAGGGCGCTTCATCTTGGACTTGGTTTATAGGACGATTGTAGGTCTCAAGTAACCGCTGTTTTAGACGGGATTTAAAAAGCGAGGCTTTATAGTATAGGCAATAATTGTAAATGAATAAACATGTTGAAGTGAAATATCGAAGTGCTATTTGTTGACGGGATATAATACTTAAGTGCATGACATGCATGTGTGGTTATACACAAAATCTATTAGTTCAGAAAGCAAACTTTCGTACAGAATTGGGTTGAGGATAAAAATGCAAGAAAGCGACATTTCCATTATACGGAATTCGTGGAGAATAACAAAACGGTATTTCTATAATGGAGTACTATTGTTACAGGTGAAACGAGTGACGTACGTGTCTTTATATAAAAACGATATAGCATTGTGATGTTTACATAATTATTTGATTTAGACCCTTGATTTGAGACCTATGCATTAAAAGTTTGATCAGATTCAATATTTATCCTTTTCCGTAACAATACATTTTCACGCCAGGTTCCAAACCGTATCATGTATGATGTAGTTTTTCTATATCTGAGCCGATATGCGACTAGACTTTGTGGCGGTAAAGCAAGCCCTTCCATTCAGATTTGTATGATATTGTATTTATGCGTTTTTTTTGTTTTGTTTGGGGGGGGGGGGCAACCAAGTCTAAAAGCCATTCTCCATTTCATGGGTTGTTTTTTTTCATTGCAGCATTGGGTAAGTAAATAAGTGGCAAATTGCAATACGTTGTCACTCAATAGCCACATAGCTACATAGCCTATACGAGTATTCTAATACTTTAGATTGCTTTGATTATAACACATTTTTGTTCTTTTTTTAATGAAAAAGTTACATCTATTCATGACATTGTCTGGGAGCAATTTTAGAAAAAGCCTAGCTCTATAGAATAGTAATGTTATTGTTTTCATCATCATCATCGTCATTGTTTTCATCATCATCATCATCATTGTCATCATCATCATCATCATCATCATCATCATCATCATCATTATAATCATCCCCTTGTAAAAAAAAAAGTACTGCGAGTACTGCGGAACGAGCGCAGTAGTACTGCGGTACTCCCGCAGTACTCATATACTTGTGGCATTACTGCCTGCAGTACTACCGCAGTACTGGCAGTACTATCGCATAATTCGCGGTACTCGTGGTAGTGTAGTAGTACTGCAGTAGGCCTACTAGTACTGCGGTAGTAATGTGGTAGTACCGAAGTACAGCAGTATTCCTGCAGTAGTAGTACCCGGAGTACTTTCACCGACCATTTTACGGAAGTAAATGTACTGCGAGTACCGCAGTACAAGTACTACGGTTCTACTGCAGTACTGCAGTACTTTTTTTTTTTACAAGGGTCATCATCATCATAATCATCATCATCATCATCATCATCATCATCATCGTCATCGTCATCGTCATCACCATTATCATCATCATCATCGTCGTCATCGTCATCAGCATCACTATCATCATCATCATCATGACCATCATCGTCATAGACATCATCATCATCTTCATCATCGTCATCATTGACATTATCGTCATCATCGCCATCATCCTCATCGTCTTCATCATAATCGTCATCATCGTCATCATTGGCATTATCGTCATCATCGTCATCATCATCATCATCAACACCAACGACAAAACCACTAACACCACCATCACTTTCGCCACCACCACCACCAAATCCACCACCACTCACTCACTCTCACGATCTAGACGATGCAACCCATACGTCATCAGCATCACTATCATCATCATCATCATGACCATCATCGTCATAGACATCATCATCATCTTCATCATCGTCATCATTGACATTATCGTCATCATCGCCATCATCCTCATCGTCTTCATCATAATCGTCATCATCGTCATCATTGGCATTATCGTCATCATCGTCATCATCATCATCATCAACACCAACGACAAAACCACTAACACCACCATCACTTTCGCCACCACCACCACCAAATCCACCACCACTCACTCACTCTCACGATCTAGACGATGCAACCCATACCACAATGTATATTACTTTTAGATTATCAGGATATGCATACAAATATGCAAACAATTTTTTTTCTAAAATCTAGTGTAACAAATCCGTACCAATATGAAGAGTGACCGATTATGTGTTGAATGTTACATTATACACACGATGGATATTTTTTCTTCGTTTTAATAAACGTATTTTATTCCACATTCATTTACAGCACAACAATTGTTACTATACTTCGATTTCAAGACACTCCTCATATTTCTTACGCGGTTTATTTATATCGTTGATTAAAGTAGGGATTGCTTACATATCAAGCAAGTGTCAATCGCTACAGTACTCGATCGGCTGCTGCATAGCTGTAGGGGTTAAAGTGGCTGGGTAAGGGGGGGGGGGGAGGGGGTCATTCCCGTGGGAACCCCCCACCCTCCCCTTGAATCCCCCAAAGAACTGTACATGCAATTAAATTAATTACTGTTTCAACCCCACGTTCCCCCCGTGTTGGTTCTCCCTAGCTTCGCCCGTCTGAATGTCCCAAACTAGCTCAACCAAGTTGAACCAAGTTCTAATTTCATGCATTGCATTTTAAAGGGACTTAGTAACATTGTCCAAATCCTTAAAATATTTTTTTGTTTTTGTATTCGTATTAACAATAAAATCATGGGACAGGTTTCGGTTTTTCAAATTTCCCTTTCGTTACAAATATATGTACGATCAAAGTATTCAGATAAGAAAAACTGCCCCGGAGTTTAGTTTTTCTTACCGTGTACAAAGTGAGTGCAGTGAGTTAGTTTATATCACTTTGCATTTTTGCTCATAACTTGGCCATGCAATGTCCATTTGACTTGAAATTTTCACACAATACCCTGTGGACATATGAGATAACAACAATATACATTGCATCACCCATTCATCACTTTTTGCACATGTCAACAAAGTTACTAGATCCCTTTAATGAAAACAGCCCTGCGCCATAGGTATTTTGTGTTTCTGAACAATGCATATTATTTCCAGCATTGTTGCAGCGTCAATATACAAAGTTAAAATACTATATTACATCTATGGTATTACGACTCTGTTTTCATTTTTGAAAGAGTTGATAAAACAGTTCAAAGGGTGAATAAATGTTTATTCATAACACGGAACATCAGGATGGGAAAATAGATAACATAGGCAATAATGCATAAAAGGGGTGCAGTCCCCGGGAGTTTTATCAATGTAATATTCGGACAATTTCAACGTCATATTCTGGGACATAATAATAATAATAATAATAATAACTGTTATTTATATAGCGCTATTCCCGTGGAGATCATAGCGCTTTACACGAGTTCATTGAGATGAACCTGTCAGGCAAAAATGGGAACCTTCTCGCAAAATTTCGCCTGCGTACCACCTTGAAATGTAATACCTCATTATTTGTTTAAAACTAAGACGACATGACAGTGACAACACCGATATAAATGTATTTAAGTTTTACTGGTGTGCGAATAGATATAGACTAAAATGTATTCAAATTATGGATGTATCATGTTTGTGCAATATTCACAAAATAATGTCATGTCAGAATAATATTAATACATAGCAGTATTATACACAAGCAAGCTACACAAATCTATATACTAAATCTAAAGAAAAATCAGTATCACCACAGCCCATTATCTTAACTTGTCATAATGATTATGATTTGAACAGGATACAGAGATGCAACATTTAGTAAAAATATATTATTCCTGCTGAAAACCTTTGTTTGTATAGAAAGTGTCATCGTCAAAGTCCGTCTGACATTCTCGACAGTTCTCTACTCCAAAGTTCGCTTCGACGACTACGATGTCGTTGGCGTTAATCTCCTGCATAAATGCACTCTCTTTGTCTGTCTTCCCGTCCTCTCGCACGTCTCCGTTCTCCATTCTGTCGATATGTCCGCCCTTTGTCCGCTCTTCCTCATCGCCGTCATCGCCAACAATGGCCTTCTCGTCGTCGCCTGTTTTCCAGACGAAGTTCTTAAGCACGGTGTAGATGATGATGAGGAGTACGCCCTCCAGTAGGGTCATGATCATGATGAGGGCAGGCGTGCGCGATGCCAACTCGGCTTCGGGGTGTGGGTAGAAGAAGGTGATGATGGTCATCGCGAGCAGAGCGTTCTGGACGCCGGTCTCAAGTGCGATGGTGGTCATAGACCTCAAAGGGAGGCAGGCCATCTTGGCAATGCCGAACCCGAGCAGGCCTCCGCATAACGGCAGCAGGAAGGCGGCGATGTAGCAGGATAGAGGGGAGGCGAAGATGTAGAGCTGGAATGGAAGGCTTGTAGCGAGGAAGAGGACGATCAGCACGGCTGATAATGGTTTCAGCAGCTTGGTGCAGAGCCGGTGAATGCGCGGTGATTTGTACCTGAAAAAGATTCCGATGGAGATAGGGATGAACATCAGTACGAGCTGGACGCCGATCTCGCCGAACGGAGTCTCGAGCTGCGTGTTGCCCTCGATCAGTGGAGGGGTGTAGATGAATAGGTTCAGAGGCATCATACCCATGGCGAGTATGTTGGAACAGAACGTCATCGTCAGACTCAGCACGTAGTCGACATCGATCATGATGCTGATGAGATTACTCAGGTATCCGCCCGGGCACGACCCGTCGAGCACCAGCCCAATCGCAGAGGAGGAATCCAGTCGGAGCGCTTTGGCGAGACCGAAGGCGAGTGGCGGCATGATGAGGAACTGACATACGATACCAATAAGGACGGCCCACGGTCGTCGCAACTTCTCCCACACGCACGACAGATCGATCGTCCCACCCATGTTCACGAATCCGATAATGACGCACACCAGCATAAGGTATTTCGCGACGGCCATGATCGCCTTCGGTTTGATGTTCACTTTCACGGGCAGCGAGCCAACAAGCATCGATTCTTTCGAATCTTCGTGTGCTATCTTGACGTCGAGATTCGCAATGCCGAGAGCGATTCCCTCAATGACCAGCGTCAAGTTTTGTGGATATGCGTCGCTGCTTGACAAGGTCATGAAAACAGACGTTTCGTTAACGATTTGGAATACTCTCCTGTCTGTCGTTTCGAAGAGTAGTACGGCATCATCCTCCCCTTCGAAAGAGATGACGGATACGTTAAGACCCTGCATGACGTCTTCGAAGGTGTAGAAGGCTGGGATACTGCCGAATGAGACGTTGACGGCGGGATTGCCTGCCGTCAGTGTCGCCTTCGTCGTTGCCACAGTCACCAACGTGTAAGCCAGTAACATCACGTTTCGGGGTTTTCTCGTTGCCATCTTTTTTTTTCCTCCGCTCTTCAGCTTTTGTCTGCAAAAAAGAAGAAAAAAAAGAGAAAAAAAAACCCACACGAATTTAGTACTGTAATCTGGTAATGTACATGAAGAAGATCCAGTTTCTATTCAATTACCAATGGTGAAAGTGACAATAATATTGTCTGGAGAAAAAAAATGTGTATGTGCATGTGCGATATTCAGTTAATTTTCAAGATTATGTGAATGTGAAATAAATACCGATTAATAGATTTTGTATAATTAATATGTGAAATTATAAAGAAACATTAACATGTTGGCATACTAGCTATACTGTTACTTTGCCATTTGGTTTATATGGTATGATGGCTTACGTAAAGTAAATGCAATTAAGATGACATATATAGGACATGTAAAGCTATTAATCGTTATGAATAGCTTTATTAATCATATCCACGCAACAACAAAAATGTTTACCCGATACTGTAATACTTGATATGTATACTTTTATCTCGAAAATCAGAATTTCAAAAAAGAAGAAACGATCCAATACGAAACAGCAATTATTAAATATTTCCAAAATTAATGATCGCCCTAAAAAGCAAATTCCATAGTTTTTCGCAAATACAAAATAGTACATTCTTCATAAATGAATGCAAAAGCTACTGAATCAATTATGATGAAATAATTGTGGTGTGCTGATAACTTACCCCAAAAGAAGTTAAATATCAACGTTAATTTCAATCAATCTGGCTTAGCAGGGGATTATAGATTAAAATGGCGCAGTCCTATATACTCAGGATCGTGTCGCTCATGACTGCAAGGTGAAGCTGTCTGGGTCCGCCACTTTCGCTAGAATGTTGAATCGCGCTCTTCGCTTACAAGTTTGGAAACAAGCTAGCTAGTGGCTCAAGTTCGGATTCGTTTTTTTTTTTTGTCGAGAAATCCGACGCATCAAAGGTGTCATGACCATCTACTACATAAATTCCACTCTCCGTTGCCATCACGACAGTGGTCCATGTACACGTGATTAGCGTGACTTTCTCGCTGTGTGAGGCCGAATGGGTTATATAAACTGCATAATATCGATCGCTCACTATAGTTTGGAAACAAGTGGTTCAAGGTGGATAGTTCGGGCTCAAACATGTCGAAAATCCAAGACATAGACTTACATAGGCGTACTGTCGCCTATAATATTAGTTCGTTTATGTCTCAGCATTAATACATATAGTAACATTGTCCAAATCCTCAAAATCCAATTGGAATTCTAGCGGTTCTCTCATACCTTGTTGTGTTCGTATTAACAAAAAAAACATGGGGCAGGTTTCGGTTTTTCGAATTTCCCTTTCGTTAAAAAGATATTTACGATTGAAGTTTTCAGATGTTAAACAATCCACTGGATCGTCAAAACCGTGTACAAAGTCAGTGCAATGAGTTAGTGAACATCACTTTGCATTTTTGCTCATTACTTGGCCATATAACGCCCCCCCCCCCCCCCCCCCCCCCCAATTGTGTGGCTTGACTCTGGCTACACCACTGTCAAACGTTTGGAAAGTTGAATCGAATTCGAGAAACCCTGTATACCTGCGCATGCGCGGACGAACAACTTGTTGAATTTCTATCATGTTACGTTAGTCTCTGTTTTTAAACTCTAATTGTAACATGTCTGTGCGTACATGCATGTGTGCAAGTCTCGTATTTAACATTTTGTTTTCTCGCATCCCATATGCATGATGATTCGTAAAAACGCAGCGAAGTGGAAACGTTAAATTATGTTGGACAACTAAATATTCGATAATATAATTTAGTTGGCTAAGTAATACAAGTTCTGTATACAGTTGCTGAGTGGTATGATAAAGGTATTAAAACAATACAGGATTTGTTGCTTGATGGTAAACGCTTTAAGGAATTTTTTGAATTGGTGTTGGAATTTGATATTTCATTTAGAGATAGAAGGAAGTATTCTTTCCTTATTAAGGCTATCCCTTTATTTGGAGTATGGTCCATGGATTTAAGGGACCCATATGAATTAGTGGTTAGTAAGTTATTCACTTGTAATAGTCTTTCAAAATTTTCGTATTTAATTTTTAAGGGCCAATTATTACCCCAAGATAGAAGCAATAAGTGGAATGATATATTTGATGTAGATGTCAATGCCGAAGATTGGGCTTTGATTCATAGAAATAATTTTAGATGCACAATTGAAACTCAGTTAAGGTCCTTTTATGTTAAGACTTTCCATAAGGCTATAGCCACTAATGATTTTTTGTATAAAATTAAGAGGTCTGACACAGAATTATGTAGTCTTTGTAATTTAATAAAGGACTCCATTCAACATTTTTTGGTTGAATGTACAGTTGTTAATCAACTCTGGAAGTGTTTGGAGAAATTTTTGAGTTCCAAATTGGGGATCCAAGTACAGTTTTCACTCTTTCAAAGAATGTTTGGGTTTAATAAAGAGCAAAACAATTATGTGTGTATTAACTTCTATCTTTTATGCACACGATTCTATATTTATCGTTGTAAATTTAGTAAGGAGAAACCAAAATTTCAATCTCTTCTTTCTTTTTTTAAGTTAAAATATAAATCAGAATACCTGATTGCTCTCAAAAAGGATAAGATTAGACAACATTTTCAAAAGTTTGTATTTGAGTTATGATGTTAGAATGTGTATGTTTCCAGTAAGCTAGGATTAGAGTTCTCATTTAAAAATGTTCTTTGATCCAGTTCATAGCAAATGCATTGTACATGATAAGCATTTATTACATTGTTGTAGCCTGGCCCGCAGGATCTCCACAGACGCCTCCCGAGGTGTCACTCGCTTGCTTTATTGGTATAATTACTGCAATACCCGATACCTGCGGGTCAGCACATAATATTACGATACTGTATTTGTTTCAGTGACCGCACCCTTTTGTTTTTGTTCTGATGTAAATATGTTCATAACATTTGTTGTACATATGTTATTTTGTTCAATAAAAATACAAAGAAAAAAAAAAAAAGTTCTGTATACAGTCATTAACGAGAAAACTGTCAGTTGAGATTATTTTGTATAATTTGCATATGAGTTTTTTCTTAGATTCTATTTTGGCTAATTAATAAATCATCCCTCAAAATCAGTACAGTTTCTTAGCCTTTTTTGTCTTCGCAGTCTTTGCGATTGATGATAAGCCTATTTCGAGCACGTGTTGTAGATTCTGAGCACCGCAGGTATTCACTGTATTTCGAGCAATTCATGATGGTTTAGACTCCAAATCCATAGCCCCTCTATCATGAAACCTACACAAGAGAAAATTAAATCATGATGCATGTGTGTTTCAAAAAAGCGATGTCCTCTAAACTTGTCAATTAACTATATACTTTTAATTACATTGATTTTTTGTCTCTAATTAAAGGATAATTAAATCAACTTTTCTAGAGAAAGTGCGCGAGATCACACTAAGTGATGCAGCTTTTAATTAATTTAATTCAAACATATAGAGGAAACTGACTTAAAATGTTTAAATGACTGAAAATGAGCAAAGAAAAATAGGCTTTGATTCCCGGAGACCTCCGGATTGCTAGACAGGTGCTCTACCATTGAGCCATAAAGACCCTTGAATGGGGAACGTTCCCATGAATCCCTTTTCATTATTATGTCACATTGTGCTGTTATTTTTTACATCTATACCTCGTGAATACAATTTTGAAGGAGATATTTGCTCGCAAAATCATATGCTTCATAAATCTAGGGGCTAGGGCACATCTAGCCTTTTGTCAAGATTCCCACACTAACAAGCAGCTTCGGTAAACAAAATAATGATGAAGCAGTTCCCCTCACTAAATAGCAGCAACGTCACCCGATGCCTTGACTAAAGGCTATGGCACATCGACTTCGAAACACGGAGTCACTCATCCTAACCAATTTTCTACCACTCGCACAGATAACGATAAACTTCTTCTGCGCAAACACGACATCAATCAGATTCTATATAAATACAGGTAATTTATGATTTGTTGAAGTTGGCTAACTTGCCTAGGCGGCGACTTAAAATCAGGTGGTTATGACAATGACCTACATAATATCTCGCTAAGGGGGACTCTAGACCTTGAAGTGTAACATGCGAGTAAGATCCTCTTATCAGCTATGTTGCACGCCCTTTTTATTCAGGAATATTCCGGTGTTCTTGAAATCAAGCTCACATTTACTCGAAAACTATACCGTAATTTAAACACATAATGTTGCCAATATTTCCATCTTGATGACTTTTACTTCAAATACAAGTGTACAAAATGCTATATGCACAATGTACATAGCCCAACATCAAGAACACCAACTCTCTCTAATAACCACATTTTCTTCTTTGTTTTCACCAATTAGATCCCTCTTAAAAGTTAAAGAGATGGTTCAGTTTTGGTTTAGAGGGCGCTTCAATAAATAATTTGTGTGTGAGGTAATGAAAAACTAAGTGTAACATTTGAAAGAGCACACACTTTTGAATACAGAATCAATCAAGTTTGTTTGTTCAAAATCGGTTCAGAAACAGCTAAATATCCTTATGGATTGGAATAAAATAATGTTGGGGACCAACTTTTATTCAATAATTTAAGAACACATTTTAAAATAAATATTATAAATTATACTAATACACATGTTTCTATTGTACCAGAATGGTTTTAATATTGTTTCTGATAATCTCTCTATTTAATAATTATTTTATCCAAACATAACATTTACATTTTAAAATTTAAATATGGTTAAAACTTGAGGTGTCCTGGAGTGTACCCTCTTGTGTTAACAGCTGTTTTTTAAAAATGAAAACAGCCAAGACCTGTAACTTAGCCGTTTATATATTTTTTCTACCATTCAAGCATCAACTAGACTAGTCTAGTTCCTAAAATTATGTTTGAACAAAAGTGTACTATCCCTTTAACATCAAGATCGATATTAATAAGATTTGTACATGTGCATTTAATTTTAATGTATACGATCTGATAGATTGTGAGAACATCAGAATGGCATGAATAATTATTGTACAGTAGTATCGGAGGGGACGCTTTTTTATGGTATTAAAGTGATCATGATAACAAGAGCAAAGAAATGACATATAAACGGGGAACAACAGTGAACAGTTATAAATGTAGGACGTTTTGAGTTTATATATGAACGGCTGAAATATTGCACAAAATAGGTATATAATAATTATACGATACGCCAGGAATATTAGTGATATAACAACACCGTCCCATTGTGTATAATGTATTATCTGACACATTATGTATAACGAGGAATTACCTATTTCTTGCTTAGAAGTCCATGCATTTGTCATAGTTGGTCAAAAATCACAGATAAAACTGTTCTATTCCACCCTACAGTGTGTACCAAAGAGAATGGTACAGTTGGGAAATATTTTTTTAAGGTATGAAGGTAATTTGGAAAAATATACATATTAAAGAACGATAACCGGGCTTCCTGATGAATTTTATTTCAGCTTAATTAGGTTTGTCAGTCGTAAGATATGGTCGTTTGTTTGCAAAATATAAAAATCCGTTGAAAATGTTCGAAGCCGAGAACGAGGACCGAGAACTCTCAAAATTTGCGAGGCCGAGACCAGGATTGTTCAAAATTGTCAAGGCCGAGACCAGAATTCTTCACACTTTTCGAGGCCAAGGACCAGGATCCTTCAAAATTTTCGAGGCCAAGACCATTGGTAATGATGGTCGAGACCGCTAAAATGTGGTCTCCAGACCAGCTACAAGTTGTAGAGGGGGGGTTCAAACCCCCCAAAACAGTCATTTTTTGGTCAAGGGGGGGGGGGGGGGGGCGGGGGGGGGGGGGGGGGTTGAACCCTCCCCTCGGGTACGCCTATGGTCATAGTGTATGATCTGAAGCGCGTCGCCGTGATACCGGAACGCACGCCATTCCAAATAAAAAACAAATTGACATTGTTTGGTTGTGTGCGTGCATGCAGCTTATGGTATCTTATTTGAGAGAGCAAGACCCTTGTTGATTCTTTCCTATACAATAATTGAGTCAAAAAGAGATAGTTTTTGTGGGGCTCTTAGGCTCAAAGTTCATTTTAAATTCTTGGTCCATACAATAGCGACGAGAATACTGGGCTAAAAAAGGAGACAATCTAAAACCGCACAATTTTCAACATTTGGAATTCAAGACAATCCCGTTTATGAACCGGTTTATCACTCACGAACTTTATTTATTTTTCTCATCTCGACAATTGGGTGTTGTTGTCGTTATTTCGTTTATTTGTTAAAGGGGTAGTTCAATAATATGAATAGTCTTTCTTTCATTAATCCCTTCGGAGTGTAAACAGAAACGTGTTTTTTTCTTTTCTCTCCAACTTTACGACATTATATAACTGCGCCGAAGAAACTGAAAGTATCCTTCACCCTGCCAGGAGTGAAGGGTTTTGGCATAACTAATTCCGATGGAAAAAATAACTTGAAGTGTAATGTTCACAGATTAATCTTGAAACCCGAATGTTGATCAATCCTATATTACAAGGACAAGAGTTGGATGTCCCGCAATTTCGTGTATTTGTTTCACGCTTTACGTAAACACTGAAACACAGGGTGGGTCCAATTTAGTTCTCAGGATTCATTATAATTCAAGCGTAAGTAGAAAATAAAACTGAAATAAAGCATCCATACAAAATTGAATAAAAACACAGTACTTTGAATTATTAAGACTAGACTATAATTCCACCACCCACCCCCCCCCCTCCCCCCCCCCCCCCCCCCTCTCTCCCTCCCTCTCTCTCTCTCACTCTCTTACAATGTAAATGTTATCTGTCAGGACTTGGTGTTAGAACAAAAAACTAATGCACTCGCCTTATGCATCATTAAATGAAGCAAATTGTCTTCTAACAACTTCTTTGCGGTGACTTTTTATTAGTTGCTACGCAGTTACCTTACGATATTGATTTCCCGAAAATTGAGCTTTTATGTAAACTTGTTCTATTTATTTCTCATTATTCTTGAATCGATTTTATCAGAGGAGATGATATCTTATTCAGCTGCTGTCTGTTCAAAAGGGACCAACGAAGCTAGGATTTGTTTAATGGGGGGGGGGGGGGGGGGGGGGGGGGTACGTAATTTGCACAAACAAGACCGAGTGTAAGAGGGGGGGGAGACATCGCCGAGACCGAATGTGCCACCCCCTCCCCCCTGGCCACTGGCCTGCGAACGTATTATTACAAAGAAGCAAACGTGATTTTTCACTTTTTTACAAGCTACTACACTTGGTTTAAACAATGGTTTTACCTACCGTATGTGTCATGTCACATGCTAGGTTTACACCATGTCCCCCGGCGGCCACGGCAGCCCCGTTTGCCCAAAAACGTAGTGCGCCGTGAGATTTTGACAAGTTTTCCCTCTGTATTCCCAGTTTTGTTAGGTCTTGCCACCAGGCCGCGCCGGAAGCAGTTTTGGATTGGGGGGGCAAAACCCTAAGGGGGCCTCACGATTTTATGTGTTTTTAGGGGCTCATGCCCAACCCCACTCACAAGAGTTGCCAACTTAGAGCCAGAGGTGAGAGTGAGACATTGCGAGGATAAAGCGACCAAGCCCGAGGGAGCAAAATGACTGAGCGGAGTTCCCCCCCTCCCACGGTAGGGAGCTTTTTTCCATTTTTTGACTTGAAATTGTGCAATCTAGTGCAACATAGCTTACAACCAAAAATGAGTCCCGAGGGAGCGAAGCGACCGAGGGCTGGGGCAGAGCCAGAGGGGGAGGGTTTGGGAGGGGGTATCCCCCTCCCACGGGGAAGATTTTGCATTTATATACTTGAAATGGTGCATTTCTGGTGCATAAAAACCTTATTTATATGCCACGTTATGTATGATCTAACAACATAGCTTACAGCCAAAAAATGAGTCCCGAGGGAGCGAAGCGACCGAGGCCTGGGTCAGAGCCAGAAAGGGGAGGGTTTTGGGAGGGGGTATCCCCCTCCCACGGGGAAGATTTTGCATTTATATACTTGAAATGGTGCATTCTGGTGCATAAAAACATTTATATGCCACGTTATGTATGATCTAACAACATAGCTTACAGCCAAAAAATGAGTCCCGAGGGAGCGAAAGCGACCGAGGCCTGGGTCAGAGCCAGAAGGGGAGGGGTTTGGGAGGGGGGTATCCCCCTCCCACGGGGAAGATTTTGCATTTATATACTTGAAATGGTGCATTCTGGTGCATAAAAACATATTTATATGCCACGTTATGTATGATCTAACAACATAGCTTACAGCCAAAAATGAGTCCCGAGGGAGCGAAGCGACCGAGGGCTGGGGGCAGAGCCAGAGGGGGAGGGGTTTGGGAGGGGGTATCCCCCTCCCACGGGGAAGATTTTGCATTTATAGACTTGAAATGGTGCAATTTGGTGCATAAAAAACATAAACCATATGCCAAAATTATGTATGATCTAACAATATAGCTTACATCCAAAAATGAGTCCCGAGGGAAGCGAAAGCGACCGAGGGCTGGGGCAGAGCCAGAGGGGGAGGGTTTTGGGAGGGGGTATCCCCCCTCCCACGGGGAAGATTTTGCATTGATATACTTGAAATGGTGCAATTTGGTGCACGTCACAAAAACAGCCAGAGCAATAACAGACCGGTACAGAAAAATCCATCCCAGACGGTACCATACGCAAGTTACACAACAAACTGAGATAATTTGTTTGCGCGCGAAGCGCGCAGCGAAAACGTTAAATGGATGTATAACTTGGTTTTTAAACGTTAGAATTAACAAGTATTGGCTGATACATTTAATTTTCCTTTTCCTTTTTCTTTCTTTCTTTCTTTCTTTTCTTTTTTTTCCTTTTTTTTTTGAGGGGGGGGGGGGGGCTTTTTGGGGGGGCAAAAACGCGTTTTGCCCCCCCACTTTTTGGATTGGGGGGGGCGGCCGCCCCCCCTGCCCCCCCCACTTCCGGCGCCTATGCTTGCCACGTTTTCTCACGGTCTATCACGGTATCCATGACGGGCCGTGGGGGAAGAGCCCCTTCCCCCCACTGATGGTACATTTACACCATGTTCTTGGCGGCCACGGCAGCCCCGTTTCAGGCCACCGTGGACAACACGGGATGGACGTGAGACAAGGCGGGGGGACGGAATTGGCAAACGTGACAGGCCGCGATTGCCGTGGATGCCGGGCCAGATTTTTAAACTGTCAACAAATTTGCCACGGCAGTCACGTTGCGGATGAGAAGCCTAGCAGGCCATAGTAAAACGGGGTGAACGCAACAAAAAGTGACAGTACGTAATAGGCCGTAACAAAACTTGGAGGCTGTCCGTATATAGTAGGACGGGAAAGGACCGTGAGATGTCGGGGAATGTCTTCCCGTCCTACTATGGACAGCCTCCAAGTTTTGTTACGGCTTGTCACGTTTTGTTGCGTTCACCCCGTTTTACTACGGTCTGCTAGGTTGCCGTGGCAAATTTGTTGACAGTTTAAAAATCTGGCCCGGCATACTTGGCAGTCACGTTTGCCCATTCCGTCCCCACGCAACGTTGTCTCACGTCCATCCCGTTTTGTCCATGTGGCCTGAAATGGGGCTGCCGTGGCCGCCGGGGACATGGTATAAATCTAGCATTAGTTTAGTGACATTTTTCTTTCCATAGAACATAAATTCTGATTATCGACACCTTGCTGATTTCTCTGGAAAACAGTTTATCGATAAACCTCCATGTTCACGAAAATAATATCAACTCAACGAAATGTATTAACTCAATGAAAAATATGAACCCAATTAAATTGAATTAAGCTCGAAACATATATGAATCGGGCTGATACACATAGGACAATAATTACATTATCATTATACATTCATGAGGCTGTATCAATTTATCTAAGGTGTGACCGTTTGCCAAAGGGCGAAAACGTTCTCAAGATGTGTACATTCATCTTGATTATGGTTCCGTCATTCCTGATTAACTACTAGCGTACTAAAGATTATCCAGGTCTGTAGACAACGTGTGTATTGAATTGTACAATCGTGCAAATGTGGTAATGTTAGACTTAACAATTAACATGATTAAGGTTTATACCTTGATTGTCTATGCCTCCCTGTCCGAGGGACCGTATTTAACTGATTAACGCATTCGTAACCAGAACCACGTTTTCCCGTTGATTGCAATACATAGTAGGGGATGATGAGGTAATCAATACCATTGGTTATGTATGCCTGTCCAAGGCACCGAGTCAAATAAAGCCTTTGAAGGTTCCCTTGCTTGTATTTAGCACAATGGATTAGGATTGTTTGCCGTTCGTGTGGGATATCTATTTAATTACTCCTGTACTTAAACCACTTTCACGCAAGAAAAGGTATTTAATGAGACCACCTATATACACATATATAGCTAAATGTATTTAAGGGCCATTCTTGGTCACGTGTGTGACCCAAAACATGACAAATTTTGAAATGGGATGCTTATATTTCAGTAAGTATGAGACTATAATGATTTTTACTTCATATGTGACTTGAATATGTTGTAGTCTTTCAAACTTAACACAAAAGATTTTATAAGGATTACGTAACTCAATGTCAGAGGTCAAATGGCATGGGTCACGTGTGTGACTTCGCACGAAGCGCTTTTTTCATAACTAAATTTCATTTGGAAAATTCTTTAAAATATGAATAGCTATAATGTTCATCTTATTACCAGAGAAGTACTATACATTTGTAAGTACAACAATAGCAATGAATGAGAATTATATCAAACCGTTGTTTTTTATAGTACTTAATTATGTGGCAACGTCTGGTCACGTGTGTGACATTTTGGGGTGGTCACGTGTGTGACATGTACAATATGAATGGAAAAATGGGAATTTTCTAATAACTGGTTTAGAAAAGAATGAAAGGTTGAATTTTTACAAAGTTGGTATCAACCTGTACAGGAAAGTGAGAAGAATGAGCTTGCTAATTATCCTTTTGATATCTTGATTATTTTCTGAATTATGATTATTAGAAAAATATTGAAATATGTAAATTTATGCAAATTAGTAAAAAAGTTTCATTTTAAACTTCAAATCATGTATTTCATGAAACTTTACACATGGATCATTCCAAAAATGGAACAAAACTACAGAAAAATAAAACTTCAATTTTTCCGAAAAAAGTTTCACTTTTCAAAGAATGGCCCTTAAGCGTTCTCGGGGTGCATGGAATATTGATAATTGCTCTTTGTGTGAACATTACAAAAGCTTTGCTGTACTAAGCACTGAATGCTATTCAATTCTATTTGCGTTAGAAATATCAATCATCTTAAAATATTTACCTTTCGTACCAGCTTTCCAAACATGGTGGAAATACGTCCAAGACTATGTAGAATTTTGCCTACAAAAATTAATTTATGAACACAATATTGTAGGTAGTTTTACCTCGCAGGAATGAATCGTTTGAATTAAAGTGATATACATTGGTGGATTCTACTCTTCTCAGAAATGTTTATTATATGATAATTATGCATATACCCTTAATCTGGGAACTTTGGGGTTTTGGTACCAACCCGTTATCATTACACCTCCTAATTGAGATGGATTCATAAATTATATACCACCACCTTTAAAATATATATTTCCATTATACACAAATCTACATGTTACGTTTACGCAGCGAAAGAGAGTTTAGACACAGCCTGTCACAATATTACACAAACATGTAGCTAGTTTCATTGAATTAAAGAAATAAATGATAATTATAGCGAAGGATCGAGGAGCGGGGGCTATTCCCCACCCCTGTGAACCCATAACCCTCGGACCAAAAAATTAAACAGGAAATACATACACAACAGCATGCTAATGTGTATCCCATTTTGCCTCAATGCATTGCCACCACATTGCGCCCCGTGTACCGTGCACACTCTGGGCAAATGTTTGTTTCGTTTATAAAGAAATACATGCCAATCATGGAAAATCTTGCCCCCACTTTGCGACCCTTCCTACTCACATCCTCCCGTGTATGTGTACCCCGGCCGTGTACCAAAACATACAAAATATTATTATTTCAAAAAACATT
This sequence comes from Echinarachnius parma, assembly GCA_037951105.1. NCBI lineage: Eukaryota > Metazoa > Echinodermata > Echinoidea > Clypeasteroida > Echinarachniidae > Echinarachnius > Echinarachnius parma. The sequence continues at coordinate 79,233 of JBAMJV010008312.1, forward strand.
TTGCCCTTTCACGGCCAGTTACTTTCCCCTCACTTTGCGTACCCTACCCCGTGCATTATCTTGACCAACATGTTCATACATATAAATCAATAAATAACACCGCACTAATGTTTACCCCACCTTGCCCCGTCACGGAACAACTTGCCCCCACTTTGCGACTACACCCACCCCCTCCCATGCGCTTTGCACACACAATAAAATATGGGTACAAATTTTAAACCTATAACGTTGCTGCAATAATATAGCAGACGTGCACCATAAGCATAAGGATGCATCATGCCACGGGCGTAGACATGACATTGATACCCATTCAAGTGGGGGGGATGAGCTATTCATTCATCGGATTACATCCCCCCCAGTTGAATAGGTATTACGTAACTCGCTACGCCCGTGCATCATGCACCCCATATGGTGAAGATCCAATATGGTGTACATAATTGCACCATTAAGGGTGCACAGTTGAACATATATTTAGTGAGTGCAACCCAAGGACCAACGAAATATGGACACTTTGCCTCCCATAGGTCTATTACTTTTTATCTATGTGACGCTGGCTGTGAAACGTCACTGAGAGAAATCGTGACATATATTGGTTCGGGGATATAGTTTCATCTCTTTTGCTTTATGTATAACATATCTATATTGTCAGTTAGATTATTCCGTGATTTAAACTACATTGTGAGTGGTTGAACTTTGTGTTTTTAATGCCGTTAATAAACTTCAGAATGTATCAATATTTACTCTTGTCTATTTATCGGGTGTTTTCACTAAAAGGCGAGGTCGACCTGTCTGGATATATTCCGAGGGGGAAATGGGAATTCACGATTAGGAAGAGATTGGAGATTTATTGTATTATCTCGAGAGTTATGGCGTATATACAGGGTGAACTTGGACGGGGACGAAAGGGTGGGGTGTTTATTATGAGGGAGGCAACACAACATAAAATAAGTATAGTTGTTGTTTATATCGTTATTTATTGGAGACATCACTGAACTGTCAATATTTGCGTCAACATGGTCAATAACACGTATCAAAAGTATTGGCCTATATGATATAATTAATTATGCATCTTGTCACAATTATACAGCCGTTGAAGACTATTTCATTCTGGCACAACATGCATTCATAAACCCGATTATTTTCAGGCCATACTTCAGTTTATACGACACATTTCCAACATTGGTAATGATAGTGGTAATGATAAGGTATTAAGGTAGATACATGATTAAGTATTAAGCGCTGTGGACGAGGATGGTGTCAATGTAATCGTCTTCTGGCCCACGTTGGTTGGTGTATATAACTGACCTATATACAGGGGTGTAATTGCCCCCCATCCCTTAGCTTCGTCATCGGGATGATTCATAAGCTAGCCCCTGCCAAGAGGAAGATATTGTGTATTGAAACCCATCGCCCTCCCACGATCTACCCTCTTTTCCCGCCTTGTTATAATTCATTTTAAATCAATAATAATGTAAACTTGTTCTGGTGGTCTCTATTTCATGAACACGATAACAGTCTACACTAAATAGGAGGGATTGTAGAGCTATTGGTCAAACTGAATTTTAGTTACTAAAACTTGTAGGTTATCATTACAAACTAATATATAGAATTAAATTATGCTTGAACGGTATATAGGAAACATAATTATAAACGTCTAAATATTACAAGGCTGTTTTCATTTTAAGCAGTCGTTAACAAAAGAGTGCGCCTTCCATAGACACCTGGAAGTTCAACCATTTTTAATCCATAAATGTGAATGTGATGTGTGGTTAAAATAATTATTAAATAGAATTTTAAAGGTACTTTGGTATATTAAAAAAGTGTAGGATGTAGAAATTGTTTTATTTTATTTTTGCAGAACAACGCAAAAAGTCGCATATCCTCGCGACAAATTAAAACATTATTTTGAAATCAAATTTCACAACTATGACTGTGATCATTGGAAAGGGAATTAATGATTCTCATTTCAAAGGTTTTATTAAATGTACTTTCAAATTGATTCAAAACCAAACGAAACCCTCACAAAGGAAATTCCGGAAAGAACCAATACTCATGTATATCTTTAATTATCATAGCTATAATATAGAAATAAATATAAATAACAATAATAATAATATACATTTATAGAGCGCAAATTGCAAAGAGCATCTATATAAGCTCTATTTTTACTACCCCGGTCAACGGATACACACTTCTATCATTCCCGTATAGCTCTAATATTGCGGTAAGAAAGTCACAGTAAGAAATATACACACTGTCCACTTCGCATTACGTTAACCTTGACAACTACCTGTTTTAAAACAATAAAGTAATTCTTATAAGCAATTATTATATAAACTGCATTACAATATGTCATTCGCTGGCATAATAAGAATATGACACGACTATCATTGAACTGGAGCCATGGGTTCATACTCATACAACCACAATAGCTCTGTTCATGCATTCTAAGTCTAGAACAAAAATCAGGAAGAGTAAAACATGGGATTATTATATTATATTAGGGGTATGATTAAACAGTCTGGGGTGTTTCACAAAGATTCCCAAGTCGAACTTAACGCTAAGTTGGACTTAACAATTATGGAGAGCCATTAGTTTCTTTGTAAAATTGTCAAACGAGTTCTTTTATCAGGCCTGCAATTTTGATAAAGATCATCAACATTTTCTTGTATCAAAAATGCTTTAAGTTATTGATGTGAACTTTTGTGGGAAAGTTTCAAATATTTGCATTTGGGCTCTTGAATATAATTATGTTTAATTCCGAAGCTACAAATGGCTTTCTATAATTTTTAAGTCCAACTAAAATTAAGTTTTAAGTTTGACTTGGGATCTTTGTGAAACACCGCCTGGACTAGACAATCATCTAGAGCGTATGGACTTTTATCTTGACCAATGATGTTGGTGTAGACCATGACTCATATCTGATTAAAGTTAATAAACAACTCAATGATCTAATTATACTCGATAAAAAGGAGACAGAACATAATTTTTGTTTGACATCTGTCTTATTTCATGCCTGTGTAACTTTCATCGTCATTGAATAGTTCTTTCTGGTTTGTGTTCTAATCCGATCATTCGTGATGATGTTACATAATATAAACATCAATCACATATAATTATTATGCGTACGATGCGGGGCATAAAACGCCAATAATCACAATCGTTAATAATATTCGTTTGTCTCGCAATGTGAGGTCAACAAGGAATCTAAAGATCACGACGTTTCGTGCGCCGCTGCAACAGTGTTATTATTATCGATACTATTTCCGCAATGAGTAACTATTTGATATTAATCACATAATCATTTCATTATTGGACAGGCAAGTGGCAATAAATATTGTAATTACTATTTTATTACTATTTTGTATTTTTGTTGGGGGTCATAAAGTAAAAAATAAGGGATGATAATCGGGGAAAGGTTCTCAATCCCCCCGACAAAACTTTGCCGGTATACTGGTATCATCCACAATAAATTAACCCAAGGCATAACAATAGGGCGACTTCTACGGCCTCGGTGGTCTAGTTAGTATTTACATTTCACTTTGGATGTAGCGTTGCGCTGAAAATTGATTGCTTATAAGTTGCATTTTGCTTCATCAATTTGTCTATAGAAAATGCAGGATTTAAACAGTTTCAAGCTTTCATTTTACTGAGGCTATCGAACAGAAATAAATTGATCATTTGTCGCAATATTACAGGCAATCGTTTAACAATTAAGGCAATTTTTTATGGTCATGGTTATTTGCTAATGCAATACTCATCTATTTTATTGCCATGAACTATTATAAATTGTGTTTGCGCAAACTGATAAAGGTTAGTCAACGCAGGCCTAACGAGATGTTATCTGACTCACATCTTTTATAGCGCAACTTTTCAAAAGTTTAATAGTCGTAACATGGAGATGTCAAATTGTGCCTTCTTTTGTCACGTATTGCTTTCATTTGCTGCCCATTTTCATTAATTCTTTCATCAAGTCACCCCTTTCTCTCTGTCCTCTTTCTTCCATTTCCTTTCCTTTCAATTTCTTTGTTTGTTTGGTTATTTGTTTGTTTCTTTATTTATTTCTCCTTCCTACCTTTCCCTTCAATTCGTGTTTTCATTTCTTTATTCCTCTCTTTTAGTTTTTTTTTTATTTCCTTAATATGTACATGTATCTATATTATGAGTGTGGAACTAGCCTGTTTTGTGAACGAACTTTGACAATTACTGATTGTGATTTTATGGGCTAACTCTCGTCGGAGTGTAGCCTTACATATTGGGGCCAATTTATTGGTATTTTTCATTTACGTATTTAATATGTTCCTCTCTTCGAGATTTGTTCTATCTTTTCCTTCTTTGTTAGATACATGTATAGTTGGTAACATTGTCGTAGCTGTTCAATTCCGATGTGAAATATATGAGTAGTGACACGGCCTGGTATATGGCCTGGAAAATTACCAAGCCTTACCGGAAATATATTTACAATAATTTTGTGTATGAAAGCGTTATACTATATGCTATGCTTCTCCAAAGCCAGTGTTCTTTTTTGCTCTCTTTATTTTGATGTTCGCTGAACTTCGCTCGTATCTTAGCCAAAACTAACCCGTTTGCCATGACATTTTCACTGTTTTGCCAGCATAGCCAATTGAACTGAATTATGACTCATATATCCAACTATATGTTGTGTTTGCACAGTATAGGGGTATGACAAGTTGAAGAAGAAAAAAAAACACCGTTTTGAAATCAAAGTTTCCAATCCAAATTTCTTCAAGGAGTATTTCCTTGTCTATACCACGATTACAGGGACTTTAACTCTTTACTTTCTTTAGGGCATCGTGATCAATACGTTGGTCTAAATACGATATATGCTTTCTCACGTCATCATTATATCGGCAATAATTGGTAATAATGTGGTCTTTGAGCGGAGGTGTCAAGTGGGTGGTAAAACCACCACAAAGAGCAATTTACAGATTTGTGACGGGTTGTGATACTCATGCGTAATATATAGGAATGTCTCTATATATGTCAGGCGCAGGCTACGTTTATTAGGAAAATGAATTAGTGAAGCTGATTTTTAAACTTTGGTGAATCAGATATTATGACAAACGCTGTCTCCCCTTCTTACTTTTATCGGAGTTTGCTTAGTACAATGAGCAATAAGTTTGAAGGAACACCCAATGTATATAATTTACTTTTGACGAAATATTTTCCCCTTTATTTTTCGATGCTTTACCCTTATTGTATGTTTTGTCAAATTATTGATGTGGATGCGTGTCCTCCGTGCACACCACCCCCCCCCCCCCCCCCCGTAGCTATATATATAATATTAAAAAATAGAATTTAAAGGCTCTACATGCCATTTTAAATTCAATACGGTCTTATTTTGTTATATAGTGTCCGTATTTTCTCATTTTCCTTCAAACACATCCATATACATCATATTTATGAGTCAATTGCGCCATGTGATCCATCCAGTCATATTCATGAACTAAGAACATGCAGTTTGTGTTTAGTCCAATGGAATTTTATCAAACAACATATGTGACCTTACACCACAAAACGACCAATAAGTCAGGGAAAATGATTATGCTGATTTTCACATGACATTACAGTACAATTCATTACCTTTAAAATGGTATATGATTTGTCATATCCAGACAAGGCAAACCCTCTGAAAATTAGCGCCAAAGATGTGGAAAATGGCTGAAGCTGTTTTAAAACAAGGGAGAAACGGGCCACTTCAAAGATTGGCGTCCATTCAAGCGCTGTATATCTGATAATTTTTATTCGATGAAAAAACATATTTAAACATGATTTCTGACGATCAAAATTTCACAGAAAGCAGATTAAGATACCTTCATTCAAGAAATACAAAAATCCTGAATCTCATATTTTAAACAAAATTTGGCTATTTCAGCTAATAACAGAGAAACTGTCTCCGCGACATAACGGTCGTTTTGTGGTGTAAGGTCACATATGGTCTTTCGTTTTTCTTATTTTTTTGTTTAAATGCGAAACAAAAATCCGAAATATATAAATTAATGTTTGCATGCATCTTCCTGAATTTCTGTAAATGAACTCGACCTATAATGTTGAAATAGAAAATCTCACTCCGCCCAATATCTACAGAATAAAAAATGCAGAAAATTACACATAATATGATACAAAATAAATCCTAACTCATTCTCAGAGGGACTTTGCACATAACATTTGGCCCTGAAAGCCAGAAATGTCATGCTCTAAACTCTAATTATATGAGATAGAATTACGCTAACAATAAATGTGTCTATCAGTATAATATGCACGAAATTACCAAAAGCTAAATGACATAATCTAATCCATGTTTTAATAATTACAGTGTCGATCATAACACCCCATGTAGCGAATTTAAACAATTCGTATGATTGTAAAACTTAACTTAATTTACATGTGTGCTAAAGATTCACAATAACCTATTCATTTATTAGAAACAGTGGAACATTATTTTCTTGATGCGTGCGTTTACACGTCTGTACTTCGTTCGCTTCTTCACCACCGTTCCAGACATTACAGTCCTCGTCACCTTCGTCATCATCATCACCATTGCGATTATCATCACCATCATGCCCCATACGGTCTCATACTCACGATCATTATCTATATCATCATAACAAACATCATTATCGTCATAATCATAATCAATAACATCATCATAACATGCATGATTATCATCATCATCATCGATCGTCAGCATAATCATCATAATCATCATCATCATCATCATCATCATCATCATCATCATCATCATCATTATCATCATCATCATCATCATCACATCATCATCATCACCACATCATCAGCAACAGCATTATCATCGTCATCATCGTCATCTTCATCAACATCATCATCATCATCATTAGCCACTATAAAAACAATTATTCAGTGAGAGATGACATTTATATTAAAGTTTGAAAAACACGAAAGTAACAATTTAACTTAGAAACATTAACAAACTGACAAAAGAACATAATTGGCATTTGAAGTTTATGATTATAACAAATCGGTTGATTTTCCAAAACGAACCCCGCTTTCAGAAATATACCAAAATATGTCGTTTCCGTTGAAACATTATAATTTTATGTAAAAGGAACGTTGTACTTACAAGTTGAACGTTTGTAAATTGATGTTGCACGATCTGTACGGAGATACGACTTGTGTAGTTCTTCTACCTTCCTAGGACATCAGTTGGAGATAAGGACAAGGTTGTCATAACCCCGAGACGCCACTGCCAAGTAATCCTCAACCGTCCACTTCGGATTGATTACAGATACAAAACAAAACCTGTTTTGTTGGTCCTGCCTCTAAACTCAGCGTGCGATATGTGTGGGAAAAGTTTACACACACACATGAAAACTTTCTCGCCCTTCGTTATGCAATCAGAGTTTATTCACTGAATGGGTCAACAACTCCGACCATTGTTCAGAAAGTTTGAGCTAGAAGACTTCATACTGGCATAGCGGGTAAGGGAGTGCCTAAGTAGAAGTGCCAACTTGATATGTTTGAATAACGGGTTATGGGGGCAAAGGCATCTTTGGACCTTCTTTTGTTGATGTTTTCTGATGATTAAATTTTAACGTCTGTAGCTGCTATAGTTGAACAGATAATGTCGATATGTATGTATCATAGTTATTTGTGGGTTTTTTATGTGTTTGATTAAAGTTTTATATTGACACCAGTCTGTATCACGTACCATTTTGCAACAATGACTTTATAGAATACCTATACTTGTTTTAAATCTTTCATACTGTGTTCGATATAGCGTCTGTAGCTGCTATAGTTGAACAGATAATGTCGATATGTATGTATCATAGTTATTTGTGGGTTTTTTATGTGTTTGATTAAAGTTTTATATTGACACCAGTCTGTATCACGTACCATTTTGCAACAATGACTTTATAGAATATACTTGTTTTAAATCTTTCATAATGTGTTCGATATAGCAGGTTACGAATGCGCCATAAAATACTAATTGGCAAATAAAAGACAAATATGAATGGTCGTCATGGCGCCAAATATAAAAACATTTAATGATAAGAAATCTGTTTTTATAATAGCTTATGAGTTATCTTATCCATTATGTTATATTCTTTATTTTGCATTTAAACAAGGGGTTTTTCCACAAGTATGGAAGTATGCTGAGATAATAAAAGTACCCAAATCATATCCACCAACTCTTCTTGAATTACGACCCGTAGCCCTAATTTCTAACTTTGCTAAAATAGCTGAAACTTTCATTGCTAAGTGGTTGTGGGAGGATATTGGTGATGTGATTGATAAAAACCAGTATGGAAATCGTCGTGGCCTTTCAACTTGCCATTCTGTTACATAATTTACAAATGCAGATAAACAAAAAAACGTTTCAGCCATAGCTTTAACCGATTTTTCTAAAGCGTTTGACCGGATCGATCATAATATTTTAATTTGTAAACTTGTTAAATTGGGTGTACGACCATGTGTCATTTAGTTAATAGTAGACTTTTTAGAATGCCGCCAACAAGTAGTAAGCTATTATTAAAGGTCATATATCAGATGTAGGAGTTCCTCAAGGTACCAAGTTGGGGCCTAATTTATTTTTAATTATGGTTAATGATGCATGTCATGATTGTTTACTCCCTTTGTATAAGTATATAGATTAATTAACTATACTGTAGTAGACAGCCGGACTTGTACACAAATATCAAAGTTGCAATCGGAATTATTGTCATTAGAAAATTGGTCTTTACTCAATAATATAAAATTTTACCCAACTAAATGCATTATTATGACGGTCTCTTTTATGTAAAATCAAACTCACCAACTGTTGTATATTGATGGGACATTTTTAAAATGAAGAAAATGTAATTAACGTTCTTGGAGTCTATATTCAATGTGATTTAAAATGGGATACTCAAGTAAAGGAAATGATAAGGAAGCGCAATAGATACATAAGACCAATATTAGAGTACTGTGCACCACTTTTTCATACCAACCTAATGTAAACAAATAGATAATATTGAACAAATACAAAAACGGACATGTAGAATTATTTGGGGACTTAAAGGGATAGTTGAGTTTGGTCAAACTTAATTTTAGTAACCAAAACCTGCACAATTACATTACAACTCCACCATGCTCGAAAGGTATATAATATATACAATTACAAACGACTAAGTAAAAACCATTTTGTTTTTGTTTTCAATGGTATTTATTTTCTTCATTCCTTACATACAAACAATAACAAAGTAATCAATACATAAAATAATCAGCAGATTAACATAATGTACAGCATTTGATTTTACATTCAGATCAAATACAAATTAACTTTTACATCAAATAAAGGTATATGACCATTATTTTTAAATTATTACAAAATAATTGACAATACTGATCATATATTTCTTTGAAATTCCCTGTTATCATTCAAAAAGAGTCGTTGAAACTCAAGTCAAGATATCGTCTAGCCAAACGATATATAAATAAAATATTTTTAAATCAAAGTTTACAACTATGAGAGCATTTGAAAGGGAATGAATATCATGTTACATGTTTTATTCAATGATCTTTCAAATGGAATTATAATTGTGCAATTTATTAACATTGGAAGAACGTAGGAATAAACTTTGTTTTTATTTCGCCATTAACTTAGAAAATCATGAATTTTGTTATGGCTACGAAGTCAAAGAATTGTTAATTTTAATTTACGAAATGTTCAGACATATTCTCAATTTAATTCCGATTTAAGAATAGCCCTATTCCCTATCTTAAATGATTATTATTCATAAAAGTAACTTGCAAGCATGTTGTATTTTATGATGTTTAATGATGCTGCCTATTATACGTATGAATGTATCTAGTATACTTATTCTTTTATACGTAATTTATATTTGATGTACATGTATATTGCTGTATTTTAACCATTATGATGCATTTTACCTTGTAAATGACCATGCAATTCAGCTTCGGCTGCACGAACGTCATTTTGAATAAACCCTTATTGAATAGAATTGAATTGAAAAGGTGTTGATCAATCTAGATCAATCTCTCGTGCGCAAAGTAATATTGTCATTGCTAATTTTAAATGGTTGCAGTTCAACATTGTTCAATGACTACAAGATCAATCATTTCAAGTTTGGAATACTAAAGAAGAATTAAAACAAATATAATTATATCTATTCGATGGGTTCCACTTTTTCTGAAACACTCTGTATATCATAAACTATAACACATATAATATTACCATTAATAGAATAGTGAATATACAACCTAATATATCAAATCAAACTATACTACTAAATATGTACCATGCAGCTAGGGGTCGCAATAATCGATGGAAACTAAATTTCTTTCACCAAGACATGAGCCGAAGAGTATATAGATTATCCTCTCATGTTTCTTATTCAGTTAGAAATGACTATAATTCGATCTCCTTTAACACACCTTCATAGGCTTCAGCCCCCACCACCGTGCCATATTCGGGCAAAATCGTGTTATTTTGGACTAAACAATTGAAAACATGAAATTTTTGGGCATCAAAGAGGCGAGGACCTTTTTTTTTTTTTGCTTGTCGGGTGAAAATTTGAAAATTCGGGCAGAAGACCTCTGAAAAGAACGTGCCCCTACCACAGGCGTAGATCCGGGGGGGGGGGGGGGGGGGTGGGAGGGCGATATAACCCCCCCCCCCCCACATTTTTTGGTGAAGGGGAAATGGTCTGTACAAACTTTATTCAAAGTTAAATCTTTATAAAATGCATAGTAACAATTATTATAATGGTAATAATAACAATAAAAAACATAATTCTAAAGTGATATTTTAAACGCCAATTTAAACAATTTCTCCAAGTGGGAGACCAGAGACCTCCGGATTGCTAGACCAGTGCTCTACCACTAAGCTATAGAAAACCATGATCATGATTATTCTGTGTTCATCCACAAAACTCATATTAGTTTTCAATGCTCGTGTTGTTCAGAAGCTATAGACTCGACACTCCTAAGTATTTACTTCCATTCCTTATAATCATCATCGCAAACCCCGATACTATTTAGTTTTCCATGCTCGTGTTGGTCATGCAGAAGCTTAATAAACACGACACAAACCCGAATGATTAAGAAATCAACTTAGGGATATGTGCCAGGGATCACCGAAGAAATGCAACTTTGTGTACAAACATTTATTTCAAACATAGTGAAACTGACCAAGAGAAAAGTATTTAAATGTATTTGTTATATTCCACTAACCCTATAGGTTTACGTTGTAATGTCTTTATTATGACAAATGAACATGACGTATATTCCCACAGAAAGGCTATACAATGTTGCTCCATGGGTTTAGGAAATCACATGTAAATTATTCTGCCAAGTCGTGCGTCTGTCGTGATCGGCCTTGCGTTCTTCACGCGAGGACCTGTGATTATTAATCTATAGCCCAATACAGGCTCCTTTATCAAGATTAATAAGCCTTATTTATGCCGATAAATAAAAGTAAGAGCTGATTTATTGTGAAAATGTTGTTCCGTAATTACTGTACATTACATATTGATTGTTTTTGTTTACGCAGGATCATTTTGACCAATGCATTATACAGTTTCATTATTCTGAAGTCTAATTTTTATAAACAACAATTATTGCAAATGTTGTAATTTACAAGAATATACGATGAAAACTGGGTTGCGGCGAATGATATGAGTGACAGAATTGGGAAAATGGCCGGGAAAATTGACCTACATAATCAAGAAAAGATATATCATGCTACAATAAACGTCATGATATGAGTTGTCAATCAAATCTAAACGGATTATACCGAAAAGATACCGGTATTGTGAAGCATATACTTTCTTGAAGGTTGGAGCCTCCTTTATGTTATGCCAACTTTTCAGATGATAATTAATATGTCTATATAATTTGGGAAATATATAAAAGGGAGCTGCATTTTGTTTATACATGTCTATCAATCTTGAAACATGTTTATCTCCGAAGTACAAACTGTCACTGGCTTCGTGCCTTTCTTCATTATTAGATCCCATTCCATTTTCGCCTGCAATATAATGACTCTAACATTGTTGATACGTGGTCCAAGATGTTGATATAAGCAAATTGGTTAATGCATGAAACCGGTGCTATTGGCTTCATGACACTGCCTTGTTTCAACGGAAATGTCCCATTATTAATTTCTCATAAGTGGCCCTAGCCTTTATAGTAATATAATGCTCAATTTAACGCGGTAAAACATGAAAGTGATACATTATGTCGATGTTTGTGCGGGTGTGTGATGTAACAAAACGCTTAATATTACAATATACCCAAATTCGAGGGCCCGCATAATTCCTTCCACATTCTTATTTTACTGTGTGATATAAATAATGATGTGCGAAATGGTGCAATGTATGTCTACAGTGACTATAAGTATTGGAAAACTCAATGAATTATTTAGTTGAGCAACAGTAATTGTTGAGCATGTGCTATCTCCCAAGCCTGGACAGTAGTATACTGTATAGTAGTCTACCAGGAATCGCATGATTCAATACAAACAAACAAATCGATTCCAACAAAATAAAAACCCATAAATTCGCATCAGATGTGTTTGTTGCAAAATGCATCCTCAGGTTCATGTTTTAGGCAGGAATAACAATTGTGAAATAACGAGGCGTAGGACAATGCGTTAAAGGATTATTGTTGAATAATAATTAATTCTGTCCTTTACACCTGCCTTTGACATTGAGGTTGACGAGGAGAATGACGTCGACAGTGACAAAGGGATACGCCAATGGACATGCAGTTGGAAGCGAAATATCCGAAATCAATTCGAATGAATCTACGTATCTTCTGCACAATACCAACGATTCCGATGAATCTGCAAGCATCCCGATCGATGGCAATCGAGCCGAGAAGGCGACTTCCCCTAATGGAGATAGTCAAGAAGATCGGCCGTCGCGTTCGACGTGGAGCCTCCTCGCCAATGGTAGTCAGCAATTCGCCATCGAGTTTGCCTTCGGATGCGAGACGGCTCTGGGCTCCCCTCTACTCCTCGAGCTCGGTATCAGCCAGTCCCTGTATGGCATCTGCTGGCTGCTCGGTCCGTTGCTAGGGTGCTTCCTGGGTCCCATCCTAGGTTCCTTCAGCGACAACTGCACGGCGCGGTGGGGTCGGAGACGTCCCTTCGTCCTCGCGCTGTCGCTTCTGACGGTCATCGGCACGGCATGCTATCTCAATGCTACATACCTTGGTAAGCCAGGTGGTTTTTAGCCAAGGATCTAGTAACTAGGTTTAATAACTATATCGAAAACCAGACAAATGGTTGCTAATAACATGTATGTTTATTATAATCTCCACCGAGTGGATATAGCGACATAAGGACACGTGTTCTCACCTTAGTTAGGGATAGCTATACAAAACAATGCACCGGCTTTGAGACACGTTTGTTTCAATTGCGAAATTAGTAGTTTCCTGATGAATTAGATTGCAATGAATGGAACCTTGATTGAACAATGTCGTTGTTAACTGCGCCCTGACCACCTACATGTTAGAAAAGGTGGAATTGGCGCATTAGAAGCATTCTATATTATTATTTATGTCTATTGTAATTTTGTTGACACAGATAAGAGGGTGATTGATACTAAAGTAATGATTTATTCGTATCAATTCGTGTCAATTGTGGAATAAAATAAAAGTAAAACTGATATTTTATATAATTGTCAATAATGTGACTAAATAGAAAACAAAATGTTATATTCAATCTTGGTATTACATAATGTACATGTATTAAGTAATTCAATAATGTTAAGGATGTACAGTAGTACTGGTAATCCAAAAAACAATGAATTTTTTTTTTTAGCTATACCATATCTTTATGGTCTTCTCAACATGAATCCAGCATGAAAAGCCATGAGAAATAACTATAAATGCATTCAAACATTTTATACAATATATATATTTAAAAAAAAAAAAAAAAAAAAAAAAAAAAATGGCTTCAATAGTCTTTGTACACCCTTCAGAGTCATATTTATAAAGAATGTGCTATTTTAGCATATATTACCATATTTCCAGACGCACCACGACCATTATGTTTACCAGTCAGGCCAGGTCAAGTACTAAACCAGTATTAGCATGGTAATAATATCATGAATAGAAAATATTATGGCCTTGAGGTCATGCTACCAATTATTCGATTTAAAGATACTGTCTTCCTTTTGCAAGACAATATAATTATTGTCGTATATGAAGCAAAATCATATTTAAAAGCTAGACTGAGAAGACTAGGATTTGAAGAGAGAAAAAAAAAAAACGTTTAGTGGAATTTAATCACAATACATTTAGGACGGTGACAAAAAAATTGATCGTCAGGACGATTTTATTAATCTAGCAACTGCAGACCCTGATTCACGTTTGATACTTAATTGACCATTATCAAATTGATTTTGGTTAAAGTCATACCTGTAAAGTGTCCAAATCCACGAAAATTACTTGGAGCTTCCTCGTTTCTCTTCTACCGTGTTGTTTAGCTTATGGTAAGAGAAGAATAAAATAGGGTTTGATTTTTTCAAATGTCCCTTTAGTATGAAGATAATTATCATTGAAAATCATTATTTCTAAAGCGTTAATCAACGCAATTGAAAAAAGTACAATGTCTTAGCTGAGAACGTCCGCATGCAGCACCCGTGAGAACATTCCGGAGATTGAACTTTGAGCCGAGCGAGTTCAAATTCCATGAATTATGTACTACGTGTGTAAAAATACACTGGTGCGAATATCTCAAACGGATCATTCATTACTGTGACAAAAGTATGGCAGACCATCAGTATTCGGTGATAAAATATGAACTCAATATTCGTTTTTTTCACTAGGTAAACAGTGTTCGTTTTCTTTCAAACTTTCACAAATCTTTCAATTGTATTTTACAATGATATTGATATAGGATTGAAGTCTCAAATGTCATTTTGTGCAATATCTGACACTTTACAGGCATCACTTTAAGCAATATCAAAGTTGTTCCATCAAATTTTCACACCCTTTACAAAAGTGAGCAGTGCTCACCCAAGCATGAATTATTTTCGGACTTTTTGGTGTCATATGAAAGTTGAGTCCATAAGCTATCCATACATATAAACCTTTTCCCCCAGAATCATATATTTTTTTTATTCGGCAGCCATTTCAAAAGTGTATAGTTTTTTTTGAGACACACGGTATGGTATTTCTGGGGATATACATCATTTAGTCGGAGGGGTACTATAAAGCAAACCCAATTTTAATGGACATAATAGATACGTATATTTATACGATATAATATTATAGTAATGCATTTAGAGATAGGATACAAGAGAGTTGTATATAAGCTTAATATTGTATATGTAGGAGACCACGGAGAGAAAACACTGTTACAAAATATAAACGCAATTTACATCGACGTATAATGATTTATTTATACCAACTAACTAACTAACATAATTTGTATAGAGTATTGAGAGAAATGTACAGCAGTCACCATCATGCCGCATCGTCATGTAGTTTCGAGTCTCCACTAACATACATGACTGTATTTACCTAAGTTGTGACAAAAGCCCCCCCCCCCCCCCCCCCCAAATCAAAGCACGGGGAACGGGTTTTATTTACGTAGTATGAAAATACGTAATTGTTTTTTTAATGAAAAATTAAAGATTTTTAAATGTATGTGCTAGGTTGAATAGTCTAAATGTGTGGTGTTGTTGTTGTTGTTTTTTTTTACAGCGGCAGTCAGCAGGATAGGGGCATTGACGATAGCGATTCTGGGCATCTTGATCGTCGACCTCAATGCCCTGCTTAGCGAGTCCGTGTCACGTGCGTACCTGCTCGACGTTTGTAACGCCCACGACACCAACAAGGGACTGCTCATACGAGCAGTCGCTGGGGGTAAGTTAAAGGGAGAGTTGAGTTTTGGTATAGAGGGCGCTGCATATTTTTTTTTTTTGTGAGGTAATGAAAACCGAGTGTCAAATTTGAAAGAGCATACAAGTTTAATGACAGAATAAATTTAATTTGATCAAATTCGGTTCATAGACGGCTGAAATATGTAATTATTGTGGGGTCCCACAATAATTCACTAGTTTTGAACCAGCCGTTTAAAAAAAATGCTTACACTTTTCAAAAATTTACCCAAAATGTTTTTAAATAGTTGTTGATGATCTCTCTATTTAATCATTATTTTAACAAAACATCACAGTTTGTAATGTAATGGTTTTTGGTTTTGGTTACCAAAATTAAGTTTTACCAAAACTACCAAAACTCAACTATCCCTGTAATGCCTCCTCCTCCTCCTCCTCCTCCTCCTCATCCGTCTTCTTCTTCTTCTTCTCATTCATGTCAAGTAAGCAGCAGCAATGTGGATAAAGTGCCTTACTGAAGGACACAATTAGGGCTTTACTCGGGCATCGATTTGTGTTCGAACTCAGCTCTCGTGCTTTGCAGTCTTCGTCTCTTTCTTCTACCCTTCCCCTCCTCCTTCATAAAAAAAATAAAATGAAATACATTGTGCAACAATCTTATCGAAGTAACATTTTTCAATGGGAAGATTTTAAGATCCAAGTTATCGAAATGCATGATGATCATGTCTTCACCACCTACTGATGAAACAATTTGACCAGAATATTACGTGATTAAGTAATTCAAGCCCCAATATGTGATATTTTTTCTTCGAATTACCAGAAATCGAATTCGAAATCCAGACTGATTAACTCATTCTTTTACCTCATTTTTGTATCCATGATCGAGTTAGACAATAGTCATAATTATATCATTTTTGTGATCGTCATATCCATCATTCACATTAATTATTGCTGTGCACAGGTGTGGGTATTGGAAGTTCCTATGCGATCGTGGGCGTGAACTGGGGCGACACATCAATTGGTCGAGCTCTTGGCGGCAGTTATCCCGTCATCGTCCTCACCACCGTCCTCGTCTACATCGTGTGCGTACTCGTGTCGATCACCAGCATCCCGGAGACACCTCTGACGGGATTCGGCACCACTGACACTGTGGAACTAATACCAACGTCAGTATTTGTAATACCAATACTTGAAATAAAGATAAATAGATGGATGGATGGATGGATGGATGGATGGATGGATGGATGGATGGATGGATGGATGGATGGATGGATTGATTGATTGATTGATTGATTGATTGATTGATTGATTGATTGATTGATTGATTGATTGATGGATTATATTTAAACAACTGAATTTGTTTGGTTTATCTTTAATATACTTGCAATACTCCTATTTTGTATATGTGTATAGGCCATCATTTATGTACCGTTATTATTAGTATGGATATTAATTTGTCTCATAGCGTGTTAATAATTATGTATGATGTATTTACTGGGTTATAATGTCATCTTTATGTTTTACTTTATACGCTCTCGACCGTTAGTCGTCGGACCTTTTATTTATACGGTAGTTTCCAATAAACTAAACTAAAATTAGAATTTGAATATACATTGTACCTAAATAAAAATTTCGACGCGTTATATATTTCTTTTACAGAGCTTGTTCAGAGGATTCGTCGACGACTCATAAGGTCGATGCCAGAATGCCTACAGTACTTGATCGATTGACATCCGTCGTCTTCATGCCTAATCGATTACGAATACTGTGTACGGCACACTACTGTGGCTGGGCGGCATTCACTACTTTTGTTCTATTCTTCACTGATTACTTTGCCGTAGCAATTATGCACGGTTAGTAAAATACATTCAGTATGAAGTACATTACAATAATTATTCATGTTTGAATGTACTTTTAAAAACTTAGCAATTATATACGTTTAGTATAATACATTGAGTATGAAGGTACATTATAATAATATTATTTATGAATGAATACAAACAAAAATGAAGCACTTCGCGTGATCCCACGTAGCTTATGCCTAGGTCACAAATGCTCCGATTCGGGATAAGGCGCACGTACGATGCCATTTTAAGGGGAAATCTTGCGGAGCCGCACGGGCGCCGTAGCTATTCTGCGGTCGCCGTTGCATTTCTCCTCGCCGTACGACGTTGTGGGAGATTATAACGCGGTCTTTAAAAAATATGCATCGTTCGATTTTTACGGGCACGGGCACCGTAAGGGCACTGCACGGGCCCAGAACAGACACCGTAGCATTTTATCGAACATCGTACGATTTTGCGACTCAATTTTGGGCCACTCAAATCGTGCGGTAGTCGTAAGATGTCAAAGATATCGTTAAGCCCGGCGCAGACATAGCCGACTCGACCCGATCCGACTGGTTTTCAGTCAGTCTAGTGTCAGTTTCGCTCACTCGGAGCCGATTCAACATGTTGAATCGGCCTCGAATTACCTCCAACTGGCTCTTGACTGGCAAAACCGGAGTCCTGAGGCAACCAGTCGGATCGGGTCGAGTCGGCTCTGTCTGCGCCGGGACATGTTGAATCAGCCGCGAATAATCTCTAACTGGCTTTTGATTGGCAAAACTGGGGTCCTGAGGCAACGCATACTGAGTAAATCAGGCTGAAAACCACTCGGATCGGGTCGAGTCGGCTCTGTCTGCGCCGGGGCTACGGCGCCCGTACGATGCCATTTTTTGGTGAAATCTTGCGGGAATCTTGCGGCGCCCGCACGGGTGCCGTGGCTATCGTACAGTCGCCGTTGCATTTTTCCTCGCCGTACGATGTCAACAATTTGTTTAACGCGGAGTTAAAACAAAAAATGCATCGTACGATGTTTTACTTGCCGTAAGCCCGTAGACACATCGTAGAGAGCATCGCACGGGCACCACAAGGGCATCGCACGGGCACAGCACGGACATCGCAGCCTTTTTTTCGAATATCGTACGATTTTGAGACTGAATATTTGGCCACTCAAATCGTACGGGTACCGTGGAGTCACCGTAAGGGTGCCGTAAGGCACCCGTACGGGCACTTAGTTTGTGTTCACGGGGGCCGTGCGATTTATGTTTTATTTTAAGACAAAGGTCATCGCACGTTCCCCGGTGAATATGTGACCGCTACACAAAGATACCGCAGACATCGCACGATATCCCAACTCCCCGAAATCGTAGAAAATCCGTCGTAAAGATCGTGCGGCACCCGGTGCATTTGTGACCTATACATATGAATAAGTATGGCAGAAACTGCAGAGACTGTACACCATGGTGTACAGATTGTGTAATGTTTTGTGCAATCTCAGTGGCGCGGATATTTGTTTCGTGAAACTTTTGTCCAACAAGTCATCATTATGTGTAATTTCTCAGAATTGGCTGTAAAATGTTCAACCAAAAATGGCACAGAGGCTCTCTAGGCCATACTACGTCCAACGCCATTGGCTACACATTAAACGATACTTGTGCTCCACCAGGAAGGGGTATCAACAAGCAATGTCCACTATTTCGTTGGAACATCGCAGGTTACGGTTTGTAAAATCTTCATGGAATCCTCTCGTCATCGAGAGGAGGGTCAATTAAAGCTACGGGAATCTCTAGAACCTCCACGATTGACCACCATGATAGGTAATTGCAAATTGCTTAACTTGTGCTGTAGAAACCGGAAATGCCAAAAAGGAGCCTTCGCCGTCTATGATGAAGACACTATGGAATCGACGTCTTTCTCCAAACTGTACATCAGAGATCGCTCTAACATGGTCACCGAGCAAGACAAGCTACCAAGTGTCCACTCCAAACCATGCAACCAAGATTTACCGGACGTCCCTGGACTAGGGAGCCCAGAAGATTGCCGCCTGGACACTAGTGATATGTCATCTTTAATGGTTACGAGCCATAACATCCTTGACCGAACAGATGGAAGACAAAGGGTTCGTCGATTATGATGCGAGAAGCTCCAAGATGTCTGCATTCACAAAACGACTTGAGGTTGTGACGGCCAAACGGTGGTATGGCTCGTACCCATTAAGATGACATATCACGAGTGTCCACGAGGCAATCGCCTGTACTCCCTAGTCCAGGGACGTCCGGTAAATCTTGGTTGCATGGTATGGGGTTGACACATGGTAGTTTGTCTTGCTCGGTGACCATGTTAGAGCGATCTCTGATGTACAGTTTGGCGGAAGGCGTTGATTCCATAGTGTGTTTTCATAGACGACGAAGGCTCCTTTTTGGCATTTCCGGTTTCTACGGCACAGGTTAAGCAATTTCCAATAATCTATCCTGGTGGTCAATCGTGGACGTCCTAGAGATTCCCGTGGCTTTAATTGACCTTCCTCTCGATGACGTCTGAGTATTTTACAGACCGTAACCTGCGATGTTCCAACGAACTACTAGTGGATATTGCTTGTGGACACCCTTCCTTGTGGAGCACAAGCATCGTTTGGCGTGTAGCCAATGCCGTTGGACGAAGTATGGCCTAGAGAGCCTCTGTGCCAATTTTGGTTGACAATTTTACAGCCAACTCTGAGAAATGACCCATAACGATGACTTGTTGGACATACGCTTTGGAGAGGGAAAGGGGCCAATCATCGAAGGTACTGCCCTTCAAAGCTCAAAACAAATGGCTAAATCAATTAATGCAAATTCATGCAACCATTTATTGTACATTGGTAGTTTAGAAACATTATATAATCATTATTTTTAGTCTAAAATTATTCATTAGGCCCAACAAACAGGAAAAAGAATGAAGTTGGATCTAAAAAAAAAAAATCTAACTTTATGAGCAACAGTGTATAAGTCCCCCCAAAACTGGGACTCATTGCCGGCCCATCGAAATTTGACCTGAGCGTTGACGGGTTAAGAGGATCTGATTGAAATAAATGTATTGATTGTTCTTTAAAGTGGAAGCTTTCAACTTGAATGTACCTATTTCTTTATATCGTTTTAAAAGTATAAAAGTAAGGGGGCTGCAGCCCCTATAAGCACCATCCGACAGTGTTGATAGACACATTATGTTGTTTCCCTCATACAGGAGATGCCGATGCACCGGTGAATAGCACGGCCTATCAAGAATACCAGGTAGGGATACGGATGGGAAGCTGGGGTCTGTGTGTCTTCGGAGTGTCATCGGCTTTACTCTCAGGTAAAACCTCGCTCAATACAAATGTTTGGCGATTAGTCAGCATTGTCTACTGTCAATTCCCTTTCTTCAATTATACATGTGTATTAATTAAAAACAAAACATTTTCCCTTCAAAATAACTATATATTTTTAAACAATAATTATATCACCAGTTTTCAAGTTCAAGTTCAATCCCTACCAGAATGAACACAGTGTGAAGACAGTGTGAAATCACTATCTATATATTTCGTCATTTAAGGGGAGGACTAATTGGTTTCATATTTCAATCTTTATCACGGGCGTAGACATGTCATTGATACCCATTCAACTGGGGGGAGGGGGGGGGGGTGATCTATTCATTCATCCCCCCTGATGAATACGTATTACGTAAGTCGCTACACCCGTGATTTTTATTTATATTAAGTGTCATTTTGTGCTTGTCGTTATTTGCTTGTCAATATGTTTCCATTTCTCCCCTCCGATCCCATGCAGTGCTATTCATAAAGGTGACGCGGGTTATACGATTGAAGAGACTGTACATCGCCTGTCCACTGATCTACGGCCTGTGCGTTGGTGCTATGGCGTTTCTAACCAACAACCCATATGTGACCCTGGCACTGTGTGCTAGTGTTGGGCTCATCTATATCGATATAGCAACGATTCCATTCGACATCCTTTCTTTTTACCACAGTGATAATGAGGTAATGCATGTGCATGTTACTTTGAACAGCGATGTTAAAGTTAATTCATCGTCCTGGGGCGGGGACACTGTAATTGTGTATAGTATTTTTCCTTACGAGCTTGGTGGAGTTAATGCTAGTTTGTACCACAATGGTGCATGTCTTGGTTACTAAAATTAAGATTGACCAAAACTAAAATATCCCTTTAAAGGGATAGTTGAGTTTTGGTAAAGAGAGTACAGTTTCGGTCAAACAGAATTTTAGGAACCAAAACCTGCACCATTATATTACAAACTAATAGTTAAAACTGCACCACTCGATAGGTATGACATATTACAAACGACTAAGTAAAAATCGTATTATTATTCAAACATAGCCGTTAAAGGAGAATTCCGGACGATAAAAAAAAAACAGTATATTGGAAATAAATCTAGGGATGTGCTTGAATATTTTCAGGATTTGACTCACTTTGGTTGATTTCTAAGAGATTTTTCTAATGTCATTAACTCTGAGGAAATAATTAAATTTACCGCACACAATCATGAGACCCTTATGTAGCACCCTCACTTTGCTCAATTTCTTGAGTAGGCTTGAATCCATGTGTCATTCATAATAGCCGGTCATGCAGAGCCAGCAAATTCAATAACCACGTTTACAGAACTTTGTGTCTATTCAAATTCCAATGAAAGCCAAACGTGTTACAATATCGGGCAGGCAAGTATTTTCAAACGGTTCAACAATGCAGTAATGCTCAAAGGTCAGTGGCGCAGCGTGGACTAAACTATTTATGATCGATCATTGTATTGGTCCGATCAAAAGAAAAAATTCGCTGCAGTGTAAAAACATAGATAGGCGCATAGTGAGGGTCGCACGTCACAAATTGGTGCATTGTGGGATATAACAAGCTCGCTCGCGAATTTGTGTCATTAGAATTTCAAATATAATGTTATATCATACTTTAATAACGCCATATTTGCATTATCGTATAACTGTATGGGCAAATTTTAACAAAAGTGATATGGATAGGCTACTTAAACTCCAAAAGAAAGCAGTACGAATTATTTCTCATTCGCAATATTGTGCTCATTCCAATCCTTTATTTTATGAACTTCGAATATTGAATGTAAATGATATGGGAAATTGTTGTATTGCAGTTTTAATGTATTTAAGTTATAATGGATTATTGCCAACATTTTTATTGACATGCTTTGATTTGAATCTCGATGTGCACAATTACAATACTAGAAATGCCTCAAATATCCACAAAATACGAACTACATGTATGAAAAACTCTTTCTTTTTTCAAGGTCCTGTTATATGGAATAGGCTACCTCCTGAAATCAAATTTAGCAAAACTCTCAATCTTTTTAAAATAAAATATAAACAATTCTTATTAAATAACTAGAGTAATCAGTAAAGGCAATTTTGACCCTGTTGTAACTTAGTGTGTTTCTATCGTATGTTTTGTTTTTGTCTGTTTAGTATCTGTATCATGGGGTAGGCTTTCATATACATGTATAAGGAATTCCCTCCTTTCTGCCTACTCCAAACACTCCCATAATTTATATTTGTATTTGTATTTGTATTTTACTGTGTAATATCAGCTTGGCATGTATATTGTACATTGTAATGTTTTTATGAAGAGTGTTAATAAAATTTGAATTTGAATTAAAAACCAATTATAAGAACCCACAATCATACTTTTTTGATACAAAATTGTGTTTATTGCCCTAGAATATATGTCTTTCAATCATTAGAAGCTTGAAATCGTATGAAAGTCCACTTTAAAGCTCAAGTTGACGCTCTCTAAACAATAATTGGTTTTAACAGTTTCTAATTTTAAAAATTGTGCATGTGATATGATGTTTTGTTTAAATAATGATTAAATAGAAAGATCATCAACAACTATTTAAAAACCACTTTTAAATTGTTTTGTAAAAGTGTAAGCATTTTATATATATTTGTTTAAATCATCGAATATACCTGGGTAGACCCCAGGTTTATTCCGATCGGATATATTTATTGCTATTTCAGCTGTTTCTGAACCGATTTTGATCAAATAAAGTTTATTCTGTCATTCAAACTGCATACTCTTTCAAATTTGACACTCAGTTTTTCATTACCTCACAACAATTATTTCGTACAGCGCCCTCTATTAAATGTTGACTTAAGTATAGAATTAAATACCGGCCCTGGAGTGTGATATCATGACATAGGATCCCTAGGCTCTTTTAACAAAGGACAAACATTATATTGTAATATACGGTACGCAATATTTAGTTGAAATTATAACATCAGACCTACAAATATCTTCATAGAGCTTGCAAATAATTTGTTGGTTTGAAAATATTTCATAATAACAATAAATAATGTTTTGATTTATATAGCGCCTAATAATGATCGATAATCATCTCTAAGCAATTTACATTATTACCTTTTCTCTGGAATGCCCTCCCAAACATGTTGACTCTTTCAAACACAACATCAAATTGGTTCTCTTCAAAGGACACTATAAGTCATAGCTCAAACATGTACTCGATCTGTCTACAACTTTCCTCTCAAAGCGCTCAGAGTCTGGATGCAGTGGGCGCTATTGTTATATTATTATTAACATTATTATTATTATTATTATATCATAGACACCAAAGCGTAATTTGATAAGTATTTATTTTTCAAAGATGATTAGTTATCATTAGTCTCTGATGTTTGCTCCTCTATGTATTGCTAACTACAGTTCACCCGGCCAGAGAATGGACAAGTCCGCGGACAAGGGACTGACGTAGGCATCCTCTTCGCAATGGCGTTCTTCGCGCAGATCACCGTCTCGATTATCATTGGTCCGTTGATCGCCGCTACGTCATCACAACTCACCGTTGTCGTCACTTCCGCCGTCTTTGCCTTTGTGGCTGCTCTCTGCGCGTGTTTTGTGACGGACCGACCGATGCCATGAGAGTGTGAAGACGGCTATGAGTTACAACTGCTGGTGAAGATAATTGTTTCGAACTGCTTTATACATGTTTAACTAAATAATTATACTCGATATAACTAATGGGAAATTTAATTATTGAAATGAAATTTAAATTAAATGAAATTGAAAATAATGAAAATGTATTTACCAAACAACAATAACGTTTACAATATTATAATGACTGATTCATATTAAAGTCTATATATACTGCGCTGTGGGAGAAAATCATGAAGACAGTTTATATTCTTTATCAAATTAACTTACAAATGGCCTAATCGCAGAGCTGAAATCCCAAACATCAAAGAGGTCCTGAAACTATTGTGATTATATTTTTGGGGCTCCTGACTGGCATTGAAGATAAGAAAATACATTTACTATGAAAAAGAGACTGCCCTTTCTATACTGTGGTAATATTAAGCAAGTCGCAAGCACACTTGATGTACTATTTTACCATTTTAAAAAGGTATTTTTGTCCTCTTATAAACTTCATGGCAACTTTCTCAGATAAAGCAACATATGAATGTTGCAGAGTTAGCAAATATTATTGAGTTTCACACGGTCGTAGCTATGTATACTTTATGTTGTATAGGATTTCCCCTACTTTTTTTGTAAACTTATATTTTGTCAAATTATTGGGGGCCCCGTAATTGGGGGGGGGGGGGGGGGGGGGGGGGGGGGGGGGGGGAGGGGGGGGGGGGGGCAGAGAGGGGAAGCACGCGATTGATTGGGGGCACACGACTTGTCTGTATTTTTTGTTTACACATATTTAGAAGGTGGGTGGGGCTGATTGAAAATGGCCACATTCGGGCAAAAAACGCCTAAATTCGGCAATTCATATTTGAAGAAGAAAAATCATGTCATATTCGGGCAAAACCATGTCATCATATTGGGTCAAATCCATGTCATATTCGGGCCAACCTTGTCATATTCGGGCAAATCCATGTCATATTCGGGCTAAATAATGTCATATTCGGGGTAAATAATGTCATTGGGCAAACCACGATACATTTGGGCAAAGATATGTCACTGTTTTAGGGCAATATATTGTAATTTCCGGGCAAAACCTTCTCATATTCGGGCAAAATCGTGTTAAAACCATTATAGATTGGATGCGGAGACTTTTTTTTCCTGCTGGTCATGTGAAAAACGCGAAGGATATATTAATTCGGATACAAGAATAAGCCCCGCCCAAGGTCTGTATAAGTTAAGGGGTTAGTTTTGGTAGAGAGGGCGCTGCACATCACAATTGTTTTGTGAGGTAATGAAAAACTGAGTGTCGAATTTGAGAGAACATGCAATTTTAATGGCAGAATAAACTTTGTTTGGTCAAAATCGTCCAGAAACGGCTGAAATATCAATAAATATATCTAATCTTATAATTATTTGGGGCCCAAATAATTAGATGATTTTTTTTTTTTATTTAAAAAATGCTTACACTTTTTCAAAATGTTCAAAAGCGTTTTTTAAATAGTTGTTGATGATCTATCTACCTAATCATTATTTCAATAAAAGATCACATGCATAATTTTGTATGAAAAATGGTTGAAACCAATGCCTTTTTTAGAGAGCGCTCTCTTGTGTTTGAATGGCTCTTTTTTAAATGATAACGGGCGTTATAACTTTGTCCTTGTTTCATATCATAATTAAAGGTAAATACATGAATTATGTATTATCAAAGCATAGATGTTGCACTATCTATACTGGCGCAAGTTATTTTGCAAGAGGAACAAAAATGAAAAGTTTATTTTTAAATATTCTTTTAAACTAAGCGCATTACCCTTGTCAGGTTTAACCGGAAACAAACATCAATTAAACATTTGAATGTCTCATCGTTTCCTTTCCAAAATAAGCTTTATATGTTTCAATTTAATTCGAAATTATGTCGGAAGCACATAGAGGTTTGTCGTGGTTGAGTAAACTGGCGTAGGTCAGAGCCGTTAAGGGATAGTTGAGTTTGGAATAGAGAGTACTGTTTTGGTCAAAATGAATTTTATTAACAAAAACCTGCACCATTACATTACATATTAATAGTTATAACTGCACCATGCTCAAAAGGTATATTAACAAAATTACAAACGACTAAGTAAAAAGCCTGTTATCATTTTTAAAAAGAGCCGTTAAAACTCAAGAGGGCGCTCTATAATTTGTTTTATTGTTTCAACCGTTTTTAATAATAAATTGTGCATGTGATTACCTCACCAAAAAAGTATGTCGTGCAGCGCCCTCTATACTAAAACTCAGCTATAGTAAACGGCTCTGTGGATCAGAGTTGTATATAACACAGGTGTGGTGTCTGCTTATCGCCTGTTTAAAAAAAAGTAAAAACATGTTCCTAAATGAGACAATAACATTTCTTTTTACCGTTCTAGCATGGAAGAATAATAACTAACTACTGTTCATTGATGAATGATGACATATCTTTGTAGCCACTAACATTAAATTTGACACGAACTTGATATTATGATGACTTTGTCGTCTAAATCTGTATTACGCAGTTAGGTGGCGGTTTGGTGATATGGTTGCGTGAATTGATTTGTGTGTGTCGTACAGTATACGGTGATATTTTGCATAACTGATAAATGTTCTGACTGGAGTATTATATTATTATTTTAATAATGTTTATATAAATATAAATAAACTAGAATGATTATAAACATACATTTTACTCTAAATATCAATCCAATATCTCAATTGTAAAACCGTAATTGGTTTGGGATAAATTTGAATTCACGATTCATGTAGAAGAATGTGCATCAACTATGTCTGCACAATGTTATTTCACAAACATCAATAATGTGATATAACTATATCAAATGAGAATCATGACAAATATTATTATGTAATCACAGAAACGTGAAATTCATATATATACACACAATAATAATAAAAGAGTACTTGCTTATCTCATATATCTTCAAAGAAAATCACATAACATATCAAAGTGCATTTACATATGTTTCCATGCTATTTCATGTGCATGCTTCAAAGCAAAATTCATGAACACATAAATTAACTGAACTGAATTGTATGCCTCAAATTATCAATATTCCTAAATTGAAAAATACTGAGTTCTTTAGTTATTCAGTCAAACCTGTGTAGAATGACCACATAAGGGAAATAAGAAAAGTGACCACTGTAGACAGGTGACCTCTATAGACAGGTTCTATAACATTGGTTTTCTCTGCAGGGGATCACTTTCGGTGGCCACTATATTATAGGTTTTCCCGGCCAATTTCCTACTTTACGCGCCCAAATTCGTTTATGAGCATTCAATTTCGTGCAGTTGCCGTGGATGAGTCGCTTTGGTCATTCAAATTCATATTCCGAGCATCCACATTCGTATATGGGCACCCACATGTCAAATCGCGAACTTCAAATTCGCAAATGGGCATTCGATTTCATCATTGGGCGCTATTTTCAACAAATGGGCATTCAATTTAATACGGTAAGCTGGGCAATCGCTTGTTTGTGCATTCAATTTCGTTTATGGGTGACCAATTTCCAGACATGCTCATTCAATTTAAGTTACACGAACAACATCCATACGTATTCACAAATAAACATACTGTATATACATTTATGTATACAACCACATAGTTACGAACATATAGGCGTACCCAGGGAGGGGGGGTGGGGGT